>SNQJ01S0007536.1:271233-282532 GCA_010110895.2 Picea sitchensis | reverse complement strand
CATATCAAGACCTTTTCTCCTTTGACTCTAGAAAGGTCATATGTCTTGGCCTCATCAAAGACATGGTCATAAACCTTGCTCAGCTACCAATGAGGAGCATGGTTATGGACGTAGTGGTTGCTGATATTCCACCTAAGTTTGGGTTGTTGTTGTCTCGATCATGGGGAAAGAGATTAGGAGGAACATTACAGATGGATCTGTCCTATGCTACGATTCCAGTGTTTGGCGGGGAGATGAAAAGACTTTACAGAGAAAACCAACTTGCTTATATCATCAGCGATGGAAAAAATTCCGTCAATCATCCTATCTATGCTGTAGATACGGATTTTGGCTCGTGCATCCTTCAGATTGATGATGGTCAATCAACTCCTATGCAGCTCGTGAAGCCTATTGAACAACAGGCTGAAGGTGAAAACATTGCAGTCTAGACTATGTACTTCGATGGGGCCAGCACTAGAGACTCAGCAGGTGTTGGAGTAGTGCTGATCTCTCCTACAAAAGAGACCATATCACTATCTTTCAAGCTTGAATTCAGAACCACAAATAACATAGCAGAGTATGAGGCTCTGCTGTTGGGATTAAATTCAGCCAAGGAGATGGGGATAAAAGGTTTGAAGGTATTGGGAGACGCAGACCTCATCGTGTAGTAGGTAAACAACACATTTCAAGCTAAGCATGTCAGGTTGAAGGCTTACAGAGACGAGGTATGGAAGCTGTGTGATTCTTTTTCTATTTTTGAAATTTCATACATACCAAGGGATATGAATCAGCTTGTTGATTCTCTTGTTGTTTTAGCCAGCACATTCATTCCACCCATGCCCCCTAAACTCAGCTATGAAATTCAAGTAAAATATCGACCCTCCTTACCGGATAATGTCAAGTATTGGAAGGTTTTTGAAGATGATGATGAAATCAACAGATTTCTCCAAGTGGTAGATGAATTTTCTGACTTGCACATTGATCAGCAGAATCTTAATGAGGAAGGATCACATGAAACTGAGCTAAAGAAGAGGTTGGGCCAGCATGACATTGTTCATCTACCAAACAACTATATACCTCGTGGTTTGGTACCCATGGAGAGGCTTTTTGATCAGAATGACGTCCCTTACCAGCCAGACAAAAAGGAGAAAGATCCAGTTGTTTGAGAGCATAACATAGGAGGTAAAATCCATCCCAAGCTTATCAATTTGTCTTCTGAATTGACTGCTAATGAGAAGTCAAAATATTGTAGTGTGTTGAAGGAATTTTCCGATGTGTTTGCTTGGAAGTATAGTGATCTAAAGACCTATGATCCTGATATTATTCAGCATAAAATACCTCTTGAAAATGACACTATTCCTTTCAAGCAAAAACTCAGGACCATCAGTCCTCTCTTGTTGCCAGTGATTGAGAGAGAAATTAAAAAACTCCTAGATGCCAAGATCATAGTTCCCTTGAGGTATTCCAAGTGGATCGCCAATCTGGTGATCGTAAGAAAGAAGAATGGTGAGGTCCGATTGTGTGTAGATTTCAGAAACTTGAACAAATGCTCAAAAAAGGACAAATATCCTCTTCCTAAGATGGAACACTTGTTACAGAGGATTTCAGGGGCGAAGGTCATGTCCTTTCTTGACGGATTTTCCGGTTACAATCAGGTTGTTGTCCATCTAGATGATCATGAGAAGACTGCGTTCACCACTCCTTGGGGGAACTTTATGTACTCCAAGATGCCCTTTGGATTAATGAATGTCGGGGCTACATTCCAAAGGGCCATGGATATAGCATTTGTGGGAGAAAAGGAAAAATTTGTCCTCATATACCTTGATGATATTACCGTGTATTCCAGCAGCCATGAGGAACATTTGAAACATCTGAAAAGAGTATTCTTAAAATGCAGAAAGTTTGGGATTTCACTGAATCCCAAGAAATCCCAGTTTGCTCTAAGAAAGGGTAAACTCTTGGGTCACACTGTCTCAGCTGAAGGTGTCATGATTGATCCAGCATGAGTGGAGGCCATTCAAAAGTTGTCCTTACCAAGGTCAAAGAAGGACATTCAGTCATTGCTCGGTAAGATTAATTTCATCAGAAGGTTTGTGCCCAACTTTGTTGAATTAGTCAAACATATAACTTGCATGCTGAAAAAGGGGGTTGAAGTAAAATGGACAGACAGTGCGAGAAACTCTTTTCAGGATATCAAGCAAGCGATCATCGAGTCTCCGATTCTGATCAACCCAAACTACAACAAGACTTTTTATGTCTTTTCCTTTGCTTCCTATGACACGGTAGCAACAGTCCTACTTCAGAAAGACGAGGAAGATTTTGATCATCCCGTGGCCTTCTTTAGCAAGACTCTTCGGGATGTCGAGCTAAGGTATGACCCTATCGAGAAAAAAGCTTACGCTCTTATAAAAGCTCTAAAATCATTCAGAATTTATATTCTTCATTCAAAGGTCATCGCATATGTTCCTTCGTCTTCTGTAAAAGATGTTTTAACTCAGCCGGATATCGATGGAAAAAGGGCGAGATGGATAGAAAAGATGATAGAATTCAATATTGAGGTAAATCCCACCAAGATGGTAAAAGGCCAGGGCCTCACCAATCTTTTAGCAGAGGAAAATCATAAGTTGTTGGATATTAATTTCATAGCAGAAATTTCAAGAAATTCACAGACAGATTTGGTAGCAGAAGGGCAACATGACAGTCAGCACGTGGCAGAACATTTGTCCTCCTATGAATGGTATGCTGGCATCATACATTTTCTGCAAAATCTTGAAGTTCCCCCTGAACTCAGTTTAACTCAAGCTCAGGCTCTCAAACTGAGAGCTATCAAATTTTGCATCTATAATAATCAGCGGTATTGGAGGGACCCTGCTGGCCTGCTTCTCAGGTGTTTGGATAAAGAAGAGGCTGTCGAGGTAACATATCAGTTTCATTCGGTTGTCTGTGGTGGTCATCACTACTGGAAGACTATTGCTCATAAGATCCTGAGGGATGGATATTATTGGCCTTTTCTCTTTGCTGATGTGTGCGCATTCATCAAATCTTGCGACAAATGCCAAAGATTCACCGGTAAGAAGCAACTCAAATCTTTACCCCTGAGACCCATTGTGGTAAATGGCCCTTTTTAGCAGTGGGGTTTGGATTTTATTGGTCAAATAAACCCTGCATCTAGTGGCCAGGACAAGTGGATTTTGGTGGCCACCGATTACTTCACAAAGTGGATAGAGGCGATCCCTACCCGGAATGCTACACATTAGGTGGTCATAAAATTCCTCTACGAAAATATTTTGAGTAGATTTGGATGTCCCAAGAGGCTGGTGGCAGACAACGCAGCAGTGTTTAAATCAGAAGCATTGATAGACATGTGTGAGTCCATGGGTATTCAGCTAGTACACTCAACTCCATACTACCCTCAAGGTAATGGCTTAGCTGAATCGTCAAATAAGAGCTTGATAAAAATCATAAGAAAACTGTTAGAAGAAAATAAAAAGAGTTGGGATTCCAAATTGAAATTTTCTCTGTGGGCAAACAGAGTAACCATTAAAAAATCTACAGGAACTTCTCCTTTTAAGTTGGTTTATGGGACTGATGCAATATTTCTTGTCCAGTTAGTGTTGCCCGTGGCTAAATTCTTTCAGGAAGAGCAGACTGAGCAAAATGACATGGTAAGAAGGATGCTGGATTTGGTCGAATTGCAACAAGCTCGGGAACAACTAGTGGACAAATCAGAAGCACATCAGAGGAAGATCAAAAAGACATTTGACAGAAAAGCCAAGGTGGACAGTTTTTAGATCGGTGATTGGGTTCTGAAGTGGGATGCTCTTCGACAGGAAAAAGGCAAGCATGGAAAATTTGATTCCTTGTGGACAGGCCCTTTTATGATCACTCAGGTGCAAAACAATAACACTTTCATTCTACAGAATCTAGAGGGTGAGGAAGTGTTCAGTGGCCCGGTAAATGGGCAGTTTCTAAAACTTTATTTCATCTAAGGCTGCAAAGCCTAGACATTGTAAATAGTATTAGTTTTATTTTTCAATAACTCCATGCCCAATGGAACACTAGCAGATGGTTTAGTTTTTAGGTTCTTTTCTAGGAAAGGCATTGATTCTATGGTTCTTGAAGCCTCGCAGGGAGGCGTTCATCCCCAATAGGAGCCAGTGTTAACTCTCCAAATAAATCATTGGTTTTATTTGATTATTAGATGATAGGTTGGTCCCTAAATTTTTTTTCTAAATTTCTAGCAATAGGATTAGAGAGTCTGTATTTCCAAAATAATCTCAAAAGACATGTTGATTTTGGTTCGGTCAAGAAAATGGCGAATATCAAGATTCGGTGGTTTAGGCGAGCCTCCAACGTGTTCATTAACCACTGAAAGTGTTCATCTTCAGCAGATAAGGGGTCGAGGCAGAAGGAAAGTAACCACCGAAAGTTTGTGAATGGAAAAAAAGAAAGCTCGGGCTTTCGCATGAGCAAGATGTCAAAAATCCGCGCAATGATTAGATATGCAACCGCTGAAAGCTCACATCGTGGGAGATGATGTTCATTCGTGGTGTTTAGTCAGCAAAGGTTCAAAGCACCTGCATATTATCCATTACATTAATCATTTCAAATCCACGCAGAGCTGTCATTACCGGATATGATTGCATGGAGCTTCCTTCCTTTTTGGTGGCAGGTACATCAATCATCATTAGTAGGTCATTATTTCATTTTGAAACTCAATATGTTGTGATGAAGCCCGAGGATCGCTGAACATAACTACAATCATGCGATTTTATCAGCAAAATCGTGTTTTCAAAATCTTGATTCCGCTTTTCTCTGGTTATTGGCAAGCTGTCTCCGAAGTTCATCCAGCATCTCGATCCAAGGAAATCTGATCGAGTCATCAGTTCCCAGAACCGTTGTTTTCCAAACACCTGGTTGCCCACAGTTTCAGACACAGTCAGTATTGAACGATGGCAAAAGCAAGCCCTGCGTTGAGGTCAGAGGTGGATGGCATGTGGTATTTTGAAGAGCATCCAGAGGTCGCAGAGTGTTTTAGACAGGTGGGAGTTTTCACATATTGTGAGAAATTGACAGTCTTTCACCAACAAGTTGCTGAAGCATTTGCCCTCTCATACGATGGAAGGATTGCCAGAATAGGCAGGGAGGAGTTCTTTATAGATGAAGCATCTATTGCCGAGTACACAGGGTTGCCTAGAATAGGGGATTGCCGGTTTAAAACCTATTCACCCTCAAATGTTGAATTCAGATCATATCTGCTGCCAGTGCATAAAAATCTAACTTGGAAAAAGGACATCCCTATGTCCTATCTTTAATCGAAGTGGCAGACCCTTCTGAAGGCGATTTTGGTATCCATCACCTGTGAGGGGTGTTATAACAGGGTTATGTACTATCATTTTAAATTGTTGAACCACTTCACAGGCAGAGAACACTTAAACATACCTTATTTCTTTCATAGAACCCTGATCAAAATGGAAAAACAGGTAAAAGCTCATCCTACTAAAGTTATAAGCATAATATCACATTAGGGGTTCATTACCCTCCTTGTCAAATAAGCTCTTTAGAGGAAGTAAATAGAATGGAGTTTCTTCTTGTTCTGGAATGAGTTTCAGATAGAAAAACCTCCAGAGATAAAAGCAAAGAAGTCTAGATGCAGAAATGATCCTACTCCCAAGAGTAGTCACAGGAGGAGGAAAGGATTTTCAATGCCCAGGGATTCTATAAAAGCATCATCCAGGAAACAGGGAGGAATCAAGAGGAAGTTAAAGTTTGAAGACAGAAACCTTGTCACAGGGAAAAACCCTCTCAACTTACCTTATAGTGACTCTGATTCAGAGCAGGAAAGGGAAAAAGCACAGGATAACTTGTAGATCAAACAGGATGAAAAACTGAAGATAAATATACCTCCATCAAAGCCTTCAGAAACACATAGGCAACCAAAAGCAGAAGCCTCGTCAAGCAGGCCTCAGAAAGGTAAGACCAAGAAGATCAATAATCTTCTGCGAGAGATTTATGAAATGGAAGTATTGGAGAGGGTAATAAAAAAGAAAAACACAGACCTCACCGAGAGAAATGCTGAACTATTCAAAGAGAATGAAACTCTTAAAGAAAAACATGATTCAATCAAAGTTAGAAACAGAGAGTTGATTAGAGAAAACATGAAATTATACAGGCAGCTCAGGGTTCTAAGGCTCAAGCTAAAGAAGTTTGAATCACCAGAGGAGGAACAAACTGGGTTAGATAATTTGGCTAATCTAGCCACAACTATAATAGATGTAACAAATTCCCCTATACAGTCAGCAAAGGTTCGAAGGTCTGCTCGAATCAAGACTACAGTATCCAATAAAGTTTGAGTGCTAAAAGAAGTTTCAGAACACTCATTTTTGCAATTTTGAAAGGTCTTCAAAGTGAAACATTCGGTGGTTTAGGCGAGCCCCACTGTGCTCATTAACCATCGAAACAGGCGCTTTCGGTGGATAACTCACCCAGGAACTGTTCCAGTCAACCACCGAAAGTCTGTGCATCCAGAATTAATGCAACATTTTACATAGGTCAGGGATTTTTGATATGAAAAGATTCAGAACCTTTTCCAATGCATGCCAAATGAATTATCAGATCCAGTTCAACAATTATTTTTTGACAAAGCATGGAAAAAGAGGTATTTCAAAGGCTTATGGACAATTTCATTTGAACTAAAAAGCAGGGTATTTTTCCACATCAGCCAACTTGACTTGGTCTCCATGGGAGAATGATATTTTAGCCTTGGGAGGCTGCCTACACATCATCAACAATCAATTGAGACAAATCTGGGATTGACCTCATTTTGAGGAAACATCCCACATATTTTGCAACAGATTTTTACTTGCTATTTTTAGTTGATTTGATCCATGTTTTTAGGATCAGGGAACTGCTTTGTAATGTTATAAATAGTAAGATAGAATATGAACCAAGGTTTTGATTTTGAGTGCTATGATGCTGCCACTATAACAAAAAGACTTATTCTTATTATATGAAAGATTTCAAGCTTCCCTCAGTTGTGTTGTCAGATTTCTCTTTCCTATCTCTGATATCTTGTGAGTGAATGTTCTTTGTTAATCCTCATTCAATCTGTATATGACTGTCATCTCGTATGTTGATTGATTAAGTTGATGATCATAAGATATTTCTTTGGTTATTAAACCCATTGTGCTTGTTGGTATGAAGTATAATCTGGTTCAATAGCTGTTTCCCTACCCATTTAATCAAACCTTGTCTGACTGCATAGCTAGAAGGCCTTGTGAGATTTTATATTCCTAGACAGTCTTGAAAACACAGTCCAGTCCCTAGATATTCATCTTGATCCACAAAAGCACATCATTATTTAGAAAACATTTCCCCAAAAAGATTTAGTTACTAGGCATCTCCGACTTACAGCCTAGGAGAGTTTCCCGGAGTGATAACACGATGAAAGAACTTCACAGTCAGGTGAAGGAGCAACTACATAATTCAAGCCAGGAATACAAGAAAAGAGAAGATTAGAGTAGAAGACAAATTCAATTTGAGGTTGGTGATTTGGTTATGGCACATTTGAGAAAGGAAAGGTTCCCAAGAGGAACATATAATAATATGAAGATGAAGAAAATCGGGCCATGTAATGTCTTGAAGAAATTTGAGGCGAATGCTTATGAGATTGAATTACCCGATGGGATTGGAATTTCTCTGATATTCAATATCTCAGATTTGTACCCATACAAGGCTTAGGAAGCAGGAGTAGGAAATGAGAAGCTAGTGATTCAGTGGATAAAGTAGATTCCAATTGCAAATAAGCCATAGATGGAGCACATACTGGATAAAAGAGTGAGCAAGAAGACTAGAAGGGAACAATATTTTGAGTATCTGGTCAAGTGGAAGAACCATCCAGCTGAAGATGCCAACTGGGAGAATGAGACAGAGATCCATAAGCATGGACATGCAGTGCGTGAGCTCATGGACAGGAGCACATGAAAATTTTCAAGCGAGGGAGTATGATGCAATAGCATCGCCAACATCAAGCGAGCCAACACGGAAGCAATTGGATAGCTGGAAAAGCCAACAAAAATTTTGAAATCTCCTTAAAGTTGTTGCGCAATATTAAATGAAGCCATTAAAGAAGAAGCACACTTGTATAATGAAAATGGACCTTGAGCGGATTGCTCTCATCCTTAGTAGGTAGAAGGCATTTAAAGTAGTTAATGCAGGTAGATAGAATTTAATTCTAGAATAGACAAATTTAGAGCACAAGAGGGAAACGGGATATAGACACCCTAATTGTGTATTGTAAAATTAGTAGTGAAGCATTAGAGCAAGGGCATGCAGAGAGCTATGTAAGAACACCCATGTACAGATATTTGGATTAATAGAAGAGTTTGATTCAAATTCATGGTTTTGTGTTTGTTCTCTATGTATTGATGTTAAATGATATGCTCATGAATGTTTGCTTCCTGTTATAGATTTGTTTTATGTGTTGTGTATATGATTTCATGTTTGAGTTTGAAGTTTGAGAGGAAGTAGGAATCAGTTTCAATTGTTTCTCTGTCTAAGCAAGAGTTCCTACAAGGAGTGTAGTTGAAGTGTCCGCAAGGAGTGCGTTGACGAAGGGATAAGGAGAGATAGCTTTTGTTCTCATTTCTGTAGAAGTATAGACAGGCACAGGAGCCGTGCAAGGAGTGTGCAGTCCAGGTGAAGTCTCAGGGTTGTGAACCTGAGTGAAGCATTTAGGACTATTGTTGCAGATGTGCGCAGGGTTGAAGGAAAATATCAGCACTTGGAAAGTGTTTGAACCTACCGCAAGGGGTGCGTACAAAAAAGTCTTTTCTAAGGCTTAGAGTTATAAGAAAGCTCAGGAAGGATAAGGCCTTTGAAATTTTTGAAGGACAGTGCAGGGAAGCAGTGATTAAAAGTTTGCAAGAAGCATCGTAAGTTTGCGCTGCAGGTGGACGAGTTCCGCGGAGGAACACTTGGTCATTCGTAGGAATCATCAAGGAAGAAAAGACAGTCGAAAATATCCGAGGAGAATTCGTGACATCCTGTGAGTCACCAGATCTCATAGAGGAGTAGGGAAGATACAATGAAGGTATTGAAAGGTTCAAATCTCAGGAGGGGTAGAACAGTAGATACAAATTACAAGGATCGTCGGATTTACACGTGGAATCGTGTATCGAGGTTTCGTGGGTGGAAGTCTCATAACCATTGCAACAGGAATCGTGAAGTCGCGAAATGTGATATCTTGACAACCAAGAATATTGTGTGGGCCACAGCGGAGTCAGAGTGGACAGGTGGCACACCATTTCGGGGTTTCGTGGCGAGAAGTCCCGAAATGTATGCATTAGGATTCGCGATATTGCGAACTCCGAAATGTCGATGGAGTGAAGGACTGTTGAAAAGTCAACTCGCGAGCGCAATGGAGTTTCGACATATCGGGGTTAGGGAGTCGGGGAGACAAGTTGTTCGATATCGTGAGTGCCGAAATTGAGATAGGGGAGATCCTGATAGGAGAGGTAAAGGGTCAGTGTTGATTGATTGTCGGGTTTCGGGGATTCGTGAAACCAACGCTCAACCACTAGACTCGCAAAGTTGTGAAGTCTGATCTCCTGAGTGGAAAGAGGGGATCATGTGAGAGTTATTGTGGGTGAATATTTACCGATAGGGAAATAGAAGAACCAGTTAGAGTTCTTCGGGCCGTGAGAAAGAAAAGATCCTGTGTGAGAACGCGAACCTTCCGACTTGTGGGTGTAGGGAGCATGTGTGTGCATCAATGAACATGGAGTATACTTTCTAGACCATTCAAACCTGGGAAACAAAGAATACAACTGAAACCACTGATGAGGGAGAAGGAAGTAAGGAATAGAAATACAAACCCCAGGAATCTAACAAGCCTATAGAACAATAGTTGAGCTCATTTTTGGACATATCTTTTGGAGAATATGAATAATAAGTTGAAGAAGTGCATATGTCACAAAATTTCATAACCACTAGGAGTTCTAGTAAGAATATTCCCAATGACATCCCCGATATGTTAAGCCCTAACATTGGCTCATTACCCCTTAATTGGGGGCATATTATATTAGTAATGTTATTTTATTTGTGTTTACTTTGGGTCATTAGTTGTAATTATACCTCCTAGTCTCCTATATATACCAAGGAGACATTTTCATTTTGAATCATCTTGTACTTGAACATTTATGTGGGGTAAAAGGAGGTTTCCCCCTCGAAGAGGCTTATTATCTGAAATTATCTCTTTTTCAAGGCATTGAGTACTTTTTCTGAGGTTTTTATATGCTATATTGATATTTGGTTCTTAACATATGGTATCGGAGCTCAAGGTCTTGGGGTTTCACTACTACATCTGAGACACTATGGAATTTTAGATATAAATTGTTTTATACAATGTTTTAGAAGGAGTGGATTGGAGGATATTTAGTAGATGGATCAATGTACATTGGGTTCAAAATTCATCTCCTGAGGCCTTATACTTTCGGAGATACAGCCTATACAAGATAGGGTTCTGGAATCATCCTGAAATGAGTCATTGCGGAATTTTCGCTGTAAATTTTTTTATGTAATGTTTCATACCCTGAAATCTGGAGGCCATTTACATAAATTACTAAAGTAACTTTGGTAAAACGTTCAGCTTATGGGTCATCTTAAATTTGTAGATACACCTTGTGTAAGATAGGGTATCTGACTAGTCCTATTGACTAGTCTCAAGAAGGTGTTCTAGGTAAGACAATCATAACTTCTTGCAAGAGTATCCAAATTCAGTGGGACTAGTTTCATTGGATCTTGGAAAGTCTGTAGTATTTTGGGTGTGAGTTTTAGAAATTGATATCAATCAGTTTGTGTGGGGCATGCTATACAAGTGAGATCTCCTAGAAAGCCCAAAAATTGGCAAGTTGTGAGGAAGTTAACATAAATTCCACTTGGCACATACAATTTTGATTAGACCTATGGAATTGTAGAGAAGAAATACCAGAGAACTATCTAAAAGAAAGTTTCATACCTAGAAGGGCTGAAACTTGGGAGATAGAACAGAATAAATATTGTCTAGTAGAACCACCTCAAATTCAATATTCAAAAGTGATACTTGGCCAACATGCCACCAAAAAAGGGATCTTCTACACCAAATAAGCCCCCAAAAAATCCTAATTGGACTCTTGATGAAGGTGAATAAATGCGTAGGGACATAAATGAACTAAAAAAGTTGATGGATTCAATAGAAGTTAAGTTGGATACTAAGATGGATGGTTTAAAAGGGGAGATCATGGAAGTATTGAAAAATTTCATAACAGAGAAGACACCTGAA
>SNQJ01S0007536.1:249319-271223 GCA_010110895.2 Picea sitchensis | reverse complement strand
AGTGAAAGAAGTTTTGAAGTAGGGGATTGGGTGTTTTTAAGACTACAACCATACAAACAGATGTCCCTCAAGCAAGCCAAGAAGGATAATAAATTATCACCAAAGTACTATGGACCTTATAAGGTGTTGCAAAAGATTGGTACGATGGTATACAAATTGGAGCTGCCTACATATTCACGAGTACACCTAGTTTTCCATGTTTCATGCTTAAAGCAGGTTATAGGTGACAATATCCCAGTTCAAACTATATTTCCAAAACTTGACAAGGAAGGAAAAATCATATTGGAGCTTGAATCCATCATTGACACAAGAATTTGCCAGCTGAGGAATAGATCCATTTCAGAGTATCTTATTAAATGGAGGAAACTACCGGTTGAAGATTCCACTTGGGAAGATGAGTCTTTTATACAGAAGCATCCAGAGTTACACAAGCGTTGCAAACAACACGTGTCTTAAGGGGAGGGGCATGTTAATCCCTAATATTGGCTCATTACCCCTTAATTGGGGGCATATTATATTAGTAATGTTATTTTATTTATGTCGGCTTTAGGCCATTAGTTATAATTATACCTCCTAGTCTCCTATATATACCAAGGACACATTTTCATTTTGAATCATATTGTACTTGAACATTTAAGTGGGGTAAAAGGAGGTTGCCCCCTCGAAGAGGCTTATTATCTGAAATTATCTCTTTTTGAAGGCGTTGAGTACTTTTTCTGAGGTTTTTCTATGCTATATTGATATTTGGTTCTTAACACGATACCACTAATCCTACTTCTCCCAGCATATCTAATCCCAAACAATCTTCTCTTTCTACCAATACTATGCCCAACTCATCCAACACCACTCTTTCCAATCCCGAAACATTATATCAAGAAGTGAAACCAAATATTTCGCCTACACCCTTGGTCAGGTTGGAATATGAATTTCTAGGAGATCTAAAGAAATCAAAAGCTAACATTTATTTGTTTGAACTCATGAAGATTCCACAAATCCAAAAGAACTTTATCATAACTTTGCAAGGAAAAAATTCTCCTGGTATAAAAGAAGCAAATAATGGAACCAAAAAATGAATCAATAAGGTAAATTTTCCTAACAAAAACAATCCATATAAAAATAATGTTTTGAATAATGCGTCCTTAACTAGCCAAAGATCCAGATCTACCACCCCTTCTTTCCTCATCACTTTTGAAGTATTTAATAGAAATTTTCATAATTGCATGGTGGACTCAGGAGCTTCATCTAATGTCATGCCTATAAAAGTATGCGAGAAGGTTAATATAAAACTCGAACCATCTAACATTAAAATTATTCAATTAGACAGAACCAAAGTTAAAGTTATTGGAGAATTGAAAAAGGTTTTGATTAGGATTTCTATTAACCCAAAATTTCATCAAACCATAGATATAATAGTAGTATACATTCCATACAACTATGGGATGTTGTTAAGCCAATATTGGTCAGCTACGCTAAATGTCTACTTTTCTACTGATTGGTCCCATTTGTGGCTCCCTTACAATGGTAAAATGAATCAAATAAAGATTGATATGGAAAGGTATATGAAACATGTTGTTACTAACTTGAATGATATGAATGAACTGGTAATGTTCAACCATTCTATTCTTTGGCATTATTCATATGAAACATTCTTTGGGAATTTCATAGCTAAACCATCATCTCTTGGGGAATTAGACACAAAATATGAAATCCTTCATTGCACCTAGATTATTGAGCCCAGTTGTAATATAGTTGATCAAAATAACAATCCCCCTGATGTACAAAGTATCATGGTTTCTAGATATAATCTAGAAAAAATCACTAACTCTATTAACCTCTTTAAAACCAAAAAATGTGAAAATTCAAAAATACTAATTCAAATAAAAAAAGGATATCCTGACATGTCGATATTATTTCTTGATGGATCCAAGTCTTTGGAAGGTGTAGGAACAGGTTGCATACTAAAATACTTGAAAGCTACTAAAATTTTAATTGCATGCAAAATGTAATTTTCTTGCACCAATAATACTATCGAATACAAATCCCTAGTACAAGGGATTAGGAAGGAAAATGACTTGAAAAAATAAAAAATCAAGGTATTTGGTGATTCTTAAATCATCATTAGACAAGTATGAAACACCATTCATTGTCTTTCAATCCACTAAAAAATTATCATTCTGAGGTTTGGGAACTAATTAAATCTTTCACTTCTTTCAATATTAACATCGTTCCCTGATCATTGAATTCTTGCATTGATTTGCTAGCTAATGTAGTGTCTAGATTAATACCCTCATACAGACTGATGCCTTACTTTTTCTTCGATGAAATTTTGTACAGGCCATCAATTCTTAACAATATCATGAATTGGAGGGTCTTTGATGATGACAAACATCTCATTAATTTGCTACACCTCAAATTTACCTTCAAGGATTCTATCATAGATGATGGCCAACACGACCTCCTAATAAATAAAGATAATAACAATAATGTTGAAGCAACAAACCCAACAAACCCAACCAAAAATATCCCTAGGAGTGTGGTCATACTATAAAAACTCTACGACCTTTAAGACAAATTCAAAAAGGTCACCAATTGCAATACCAACAACTCATACATGCAATTTGAAATAGTAAACTTGGGGTCATAGTTTTCCCCTTCGAACATTAACCTGGGAAAAAATTGCTCTCCTAAAGAAAGGTGGTCATACATCAAGTTATTCAAATAATATAAATACATATTCACATGGACATATGATGACCTCAAGACATATGATACAATATTATACAACATGTCATTCCCATGAAACCTCAAACCAATCCATTCCAACAAAAGTTGAGAAATATGCATCCCATCCTTGAACCTAAAGTCAAAGAAGAGTTGAACACATTTTTGGTGGCCAAAATCATTTTTCTAGTATGACATACATAGTGGATATAAAACTTGGTGCCATTAAGGAAAAATAATGGGGATATCAATCCTTGTGTTGATTTTAGAAATGTAAACAAAGCCTTAGAGAAAGACAACTACCCTGTTCCTCCCATGGAACAAATTCTAAAGTGTGCGTCCGGATTGGAAAGACTCTCCTTACTAAATTGATTCTTAGGATATAATCAAGTCTTAGTAGCTCATGGAGACCAAATAAAGACAACATTCAAATCAAATGAGGAACATATGCCTATAGAAATATTCTTTTTGGACTAAAAAATGTTGGAGATACTTTTCAACGAGCCATGGATATTTCCTTTAGAGGTATGCTGGGAGAAAGTGTGGTAGTATACCTAGATGACATAACCTTATTCTCGAAGAGTAGAGAGGACCACATATCTCATTTGAAGAAGGTATTCAACCGATGCAAGAGATAGAAAATCTCTTTGAACCCCAAGAAATCCATTTTTGTTGTTAATGAAGGAAAACTCCTAGGCTTTATAGTTTTCGAGCATGGTATGTGGATTGAACCTGAGAGAACCAAAGAAATCGCTAAGATCCCCCTCCCCCCCTCACAACAAAAACTTTATGCAGTCTTTATTCAAGAGGATAAATTTTGTAAGATGGTTCATCCCCAATTTTGTCGAGACAGTAAAAACCATACAAGATATTATAAAAAATAATGTTGAATTTAAATAGGGGTTTAAAGAGAAGGAAGCTTTTGGAAAATTAAAAAAATATATCATGCAAGAACCTACACTATTCACCTCGTACTTTGTCTGATATTTCATCCTCTATACATTTCCTCCCATCTTGCATTTGCAACTGTCTTAAAACATAATAATTTGAAAGGAGATGAGTTTCCTGTGGATTTTATGAGTTTAAGTCTACAAGGAGCCGAGCTAAATTATCCTGAAGTTGATAAACATGCATATGCGGTATTCAAAGTTTTCAATCATTTTTGGTCATTCTTACTCAAATATAAAACTAAGGTTATTGTTCCCTACCTAGTTGTCAGAAACCTCCTAGTACAAAGAGATTTTACAGAAAAGAGATCCAATTAGATTATGGCTCTACAAGAATATGAACTTTAGATAAAACCTACAAAAACTATTAAAGGGAAAGGGATATGCGAACTGGTCGCAGAATTCCCTTACGTTGAATATGAAGAAGATTCTTTGTATCAATATTCTGAGCTATTTGAAAAAGAAGTATATTACATCCCAATTGGTTCAAACCCCTCGTTCTATGAAACAAAGTATTACCTAACTCATGGATCAGCTCCAAATTATTTAGACCACAAAAAGAAAGTGTCCCAAAGGATCAATCTGCTCAATATCTGCTTATCCAGGGAATTCTATGTAGAAAAAATTATGATGGTGTATTCCTAAGATGTCTGGAGAAAACATAAATTGAGAAAGTCCTATTCTAGCTCCATGATGGACCCACATTAGGACATTATGGTGGATATATTACTGCACACAAAATCCTTAGGGATGGATATTATTGGCCCTCCTTATTCAAATACTCTCATTCATATGCAAGGAAATGAAAGTAGTGTCAAACCTTGGCCGAGAGAGAAAATAAATATTCCTTCCCCTTACATCCTATAATCATCGAATGCCCCTTCCAACAATAGGGGATGGACGTAATCAAGGAGATAAATCGCAAATCATCATAGATGCATAAATACATCTTGACGACTACTGACTATTTCACCAGATGGAATGAAGAAATCCCCTTGAAAACCATCAACGAAAATAAGGTGATTTTGTTCCTTGAATCACATATCATCATTAGGTTTGGAATTCTGGACTCTCTAGTATTTGATAATTCCAAGTATTTTTCTTTTCTTAAATTGACTGAATTCTCTATTGAAAGAAACATCAAGGTCATGTATTCAAATAATTACTACCGACAAGGGATTGGTTTAGCATAATTGACTAATAAGAACCTCATTAAAATCCTCAAGAAAATTGTCAACGATAATCAAAGAAATTGTCAGCTCACTCTTGAGAATGCTCTCTAGGTCGACAGAGTAACTCATAATTCATCCATTAGTAACTCCCCTTTCTTCCTGTTCTATGGTAATGAAGCCACCATGCCAACCCATACTTTTCTACCCACCTTACAATTGGCCCAATCCATCCAAGAGGAAGCCTGCTTGGTAATGCAAGAAAGGTTAAACATGCTACTAAAACTTGAAGAAGAAAGGGAAAAATCTAAGTTGAACATGACACATCACCAATAAATAATTAAAAAATGGTTCGATAAATCAAATGTAGGAAACAACAACGTTCAAGAAGGAGAACTTGTTATCAAATGGGACAAAGCTAATGAACTCAAAGGGAAACACTCCAAATTCCAAAAACTATGGCTAGGACCCTATTTGATTCACCAAGAAATAGGTCCTGGGAATTTCAGACTAAAAATATACAAGGAGATGAGGAGGAACTCCTTGTCAATGGAAAAATCCTAAAAAAATACTTTACCTAATCACAAATGGTGATGTAGCTTTGTACATGGTAGTTTTTCAGTAGTTATTTTTTATTGATATTTCACTTTAATAATCTTGCCATTGATTTAATTTGTTTCTTCCTTTTTCTTTCACCTTTTATTTTAGAGTAAGTCACCTCACTATATGATACTCTGGGCCAACGTTTATTTTGCAATAGGGACCCAATATGTTTTGACCCATGTAAGTTTCGTGTCCCGTGAGTACCTTTCTATTGATGATTGTCAAACTGATTTGAGATTGACATTTATCTTCGTGAGAAATGATAGAAAAAAAGATGAACTTGTTCATCTGTAGCAAGATAAAGTTTCTAACCTTAAATTTTTTTACCTTTTGATGGTCCCCATCAATTATCTACACTTATGTGACTACTCTCATGGATTTTTGATGTTCCATTCAAGTTTCTTGAAATTCCTTGAATTCAATATCTTCCACAGAACTCCAGTGCTTCTTCCCATTAATTCCCCATTCTAAAATCTATCTGTGATTCATGTGTGCAGACCCATGAGGATAAATTGTCGAATGAGACTATAAAATCAAAGTAACTATCATATCACCCCGCTTCCTATTTATCGTCACCTATATTGCAATCACAATATCTAAATTCTATATCTAAAAGGTCGATACAAAAGTATAATCATAAGGAATTTGAAAATGCTACTAAAAGCGTGGGAAGTACAAGTAAAGCCACCAGGGCTATGGTTTCTTACTGGAAGTGGGCCATGCTTGTATGATACCAATGAATCTTCATTGGGGCTATAGACGCTTGCTGGCAACGAAGCAATGCCAGGAAATAGAGGTGAGGAAAACACTTCGGTCTTTCACAGTTGAAATTTTTTTCTCTGTGGTGTCACTTTCACTATTTCACTGTGGATGTATAAATTTTCCCATAAACACTCACTCAAACTATGTGGAAGATCACTGGTAACTATTTTTCTTTACATATTTCCCTTAGCACACTGAATGTGGTGTCCCTAAGTTGAGTACCGAATGGACTATTATAAGGTAAATTTTTCTTCAAATCTCTATGATGTCTCTCTCTTTTTTGAACTCAAAGATTACTAGTTATTCCTAGTATGTCACCATTTGTTGTCGCTCACCACCCACAAATACCCACTTTTTAAAAGTTGTATGGATCCCTTAATTTGTTTTTCCTTTTGTGCCAATTTTTTACCCTACAAGGCCTACATCCCTACTTCGCTAAGGTAGTACAATATTAACTCATAATTGTTTTGGGATTGTGTTCATTGGAGTCACTTACTTCATGTGTCAATTTAAATTCTAATCATCATAGTCCCATGACTTCAACACATACACTTCTTTCCCTTCATGAAACACCCGTGGATCATTACATCAAATCCAGCCTATCTCACCCCCCCAAGTCAATATGACCTGTCAAACAACCACCTCCCCAAATAGAATACTAATATTGGACACTTGACTTCCTGGTTTATCATTCCTTTATAAGTTTCCTTAATTTTTTTCAGGGCTTGACACCTTTTTTTAAAGGAATATTCCCTTGCATAACTTTCTCCTCAGAAGCCATTTTGGGCTCCATCCTCTCGAACTCTAAAGATAAAACTACGACAACCTCTCAAACCTTCCCACATGTGTCTCCCACACTTTCTCCTTGGTCGAAAGAATATTCGTTGATGTCATCTCTGTCGACGCTTAAGTATATCCCCATCCCTCAAATCCCCAACATCTATGTTTTAAAATATTATAAAGCACACATTTTGCATTTATTTCTAGAAAAAACAAATATTCTGTTGCTACCTTCCCCTCGAGGTTTAGTTTCAACCTCACCCTGACCACCCTTGACGCCTATCTTGATGGGCCCCACCTCTTTCCATAATGCTATTTATTGGTTGATGATCCAAGTCCACCTGCTCAACCACATATGAGGGAATATACCTTTGATACCCTTCCCCTCAGAACTCAAAACAACCCAGAATCTCTCATCCTTCGAATACACGATCTCGAAATCAATCACATTTTAAACACAACTTGGCACAACTTCCGATGCACAAATCTATGCATTCATTATCCTTAATGATATTTAATGACAAATATAATGGACATTAAAAATGGAAGTTAAGACCAGATTAAGTAAGATCCTCGTACACACCCAAGTTATGAAATACTTGTCTTAGGATGATATGTGTTATGAGCTATAAATACCATGTATTCAGACACAAATTACACCATAAATTTATCCAACATGGTTTACAAAGATTATGTTTTTCATTGATCCATGTTTTTGCTGAGTGCTCCTACACTATTACTGCAATCGCTTCATTACAAACAACCCATTTTTTGTCATTTAATCATCCTTTCTCTATTACAGTTAACAATTTCTATTTAATTATGATGATACTTTTTTTAATGTGCTATTACAGGCCAATTTGGTAATTCATCATTGCGAGATAGAACCCCAGGAGGTCAAAGATAAGTGTACTTCTGGGGTGTCGTAGGGCCTGAATCATCATCTCGGCCAGTCAAAGCTCTGATGATTGATATTATTCTTCACACTAGCGAAGATCATTTCCCCAACTATGAAGAAATCTGTAGGATATTCGACTCTGCATATTTTCCTGTTGATGAAGAAGGTTTAGAAGTGTACCAGAATATCCTAAAAAGTGGTATTCATCTAGTAGTTTCCTCGCCACAACTCTTCCCATATGATGAGGTAGAAAAGTGGTTCCTTAGATAGTTTGGCACTACTACAATGAACACCATTATAAAAAAGGGGAAGCAAAAGAGTCCCTTGGACCTAAATACATTGGCTCCAGATATCATATTCTCTCCCCCGCATGCTCTTTAAATGAACCATTCTTAAAAGGGTTTTCTGTAGCAAGCAAAGGACTAGCAAAAAAAATGAAGCACTGGTGGGTAGATGAAGAGGAAACCCTCAAACAAGGTCAGAAATTGGTTCCTACCCTCAGGCTCAAAAATCCATAGATGTTGTTGGTGGCCATTCTCTATCACTTATATGGGGAAGAAAAGAGCACACATTTCCAAATTGACTAGTTACCTTTGGCACACACCATCATCAGGACGTGAAAAATATTCAACTGGGCAGATATCCTAGTCTTTAACATATGCCTACATGTGAAGAACCTCCCAGGCATGAAGAAGCCATGTTTTTATATGTCCTCATATATGATCGATGTCATTTGTTCCTTTGTACATTTTCCTGACCTCGGTGGAACTGGGACCTAAATCAACCTCTCATTCATCTATATTTCTTTCAATTATGTAGCATAAATTATAGACATCACTTTTATGACATTTGTAACTTATTTCTTTCCCCTCTATACTCCATCCTCTTCGGTTTCCCTAGAAATAAAATCTCCTTTGAGGCTATAAATGTGATGAAAGAGGTAGTTGAATGGTTCTTCTATAAGTATTACTCATTTATCAGGGTTTTTGAAACCATTGGAGCCCCACACCTCTTGTCATATTTCGTCCCAAACAATTTTTTAATAAGAGAAATTTCATACCAAACTATGGGGTTTGGAGTTACCACACTACTACAAGCCAACAGTAAAAAAATTTGGCCAATATTTCCTCTCCACATTGGAATCTATACCATTTACAGTGCTCAACATGCAAGAAAGGAAGCAAATATCTTATAGGATTCAACCCTGTGCTTTGGAGAGACTAAAGGCCATGATCCTCATGGGTTGGAAATCAATCATGTCAGGTCTATCAGCCTCACCCATCCCAATATCCACATTTTATATTGCGAATAAGATAAGTTTAACAAAACACTCTCGTATGATGAAGTTCTACACTAGTTTCTTCATGATGTTGCAAAGGGAGAGCTTGAACTTGAACAAGAATATATATTGAGGGAAACTTTAAACCAATTCCATAAGTTTATTTACCGAGAAAAATATATCGATAACACCAAAGAGTAGGGGAAGACCAAAAAACAAGATCATATTGAACAGAAAAGGATCCAAGTCGAGCAAGATTATCAAAAAAGACAAGATGATGAGAAGAATAGAAAAGAACATGAGCACATGTCACATTAGGATACTCTACAAAATAATAAAGATGAAGAAGACAAAATGTTGGTTTCAAAATAAGAAGCCAATAGATTAGAAGATGAAACACAAGAAAATAAATGGGATGAAGAGGAAGAGGAAAAATGATTAGCTGACAAGGTTGAAGAAAAGAACAAAGTTGATGAGATATTGAAGAAGAATTTAAGCCAGACACCAGGCATTTCATTGACACCCAACCTAGGCATTGTGAAAATACCTCCTTTGGAGTACACCCCCATAAGAACCATTCTAAAATAATCCTCCTTCTCCTCCCAAGCCCTAAATTTTGAGGGCTCTATAGTGGCTATCATAGACTACTACTTTTTTCGTGGCTATCAAAGACTACAAAATGACAATCATCGAGAAAAGATTGACAAAGAGGAAGAGAGGAGAAGACAATAGGTGAAATTCATTTGCAATAAGGGTATTGGAGTGGAAGGTAGGGCATGACACAAAAGAGAACACGGTCCAGGAAGATTCAACGCTCAACACATTTGCAGGGTTAAATTCCTTCTCTATCCTTGAGGTAACTAGTGCCTTCAACAAGACTAGGAATTGACTAGTCTAGTTGGAGACAAAATTGAGATGTGTAAAGGACCAATTTTCCATAGATGTCCATGAAGTTGTAAAAGAAGTTGGAGGTCTTAATTCAGGGAATATCAACTGTTCCTTACAGACACAAGGAAACAAGATGAATGATGAATTTGAAAAGAGGATGAAAATACAAAGGGACACCCACAAAAAAGTAAGAAGTGGAAAGAAATAAACTCAATATCGCCCTCGAAAATACCAGAGCCTCTCCATGCACTGTGGAATCCATCAATCCACAAGCACTGAAATTAAGTGAAAAAAGTGATGGAAAAGAATGATCTCCTTGATCTGTTAATTATCATATAGACTGAGCAACATGAACAACTTAGGTTGCAAATCACTTTGATAGATAATCAAGGAAGGTATTAGGAAGTGGGTGAATCCTTTGAGAATATGATCAGTTGGTAGGACATGCACCAACCTCCACCCACCACCCTACTGGTATATTTGAAGAGGGAAAGACTGAGGTACAAAATTCTCTTGGACACTAACAAACCACTCTTCATGAGTACCTACTCCACCCAAGGAGTAATTGATGACACTTGCAAAAAACTATGGAAATATGCAAATGATCTCATCGAAGAGGCAGGGGTAAAACCAATGTAGTCCATCAATCAAATGACTTATGTCTGTGCTAGAGTGGTTGGGGTGGAAGATATATAGAAATATAGTCAGGAGAACATCCAGAGACTGATGCAATTTGAATAAAAATCAATTAAAGAACACATGTTACAAACCACCTGGATCATCCACAAAATACAATCCATTTATAAGGCCACATCAAATAAAGTGTATCAAGAAGTTGTTGATTAAGGTTGGTTGTCATTGATGTCAACCCTTGAAGAAATCCTTGTAGCACAAAGGTTGGGTAATGGACCTAATATTTTTTGATGTAAATATGACTCCTTATTGTCTTTTCATGGTTGATAATAAGTAGAAATGGATAAACTCCAAAGTGGTCCCCTTATGGTGAAAGACCTCACAGGAAGACATTTTGCGGATTGGGTTATCCTAGAAGTATGGTTAGAGAACCCATGATTACTTGTGGAATAATGAGGTGAACACCAATGAATTTGTCAGTGAAACTATCCTATATGGATAGTTCTTGTCATGCCATTTCTAGTGGTATGTGGAACGTCACATAACTCCTCACGGTTAGAGAGTTATGGCCATGAGAAGTTGGAGAACCCAGTTTTGGGTAATGGAGCCAAGTTTGTTTGATGGATAATGGTATGTGTTTTGATACATTTTCAGGTAATAATATTCTATACAGATATTACATGTCATTCCATTTCTGGTGGTATGTGTAATGTCACATAACTCCTCACGGTTTGAGAATAACAAGGTCGATCTCTAGAATAATCCATAATTCAACAAGGTGTGTCATTTTTTCCATAAATCCTTTTATGAAAGGTTCCAAGTAGTGACACCACGAGGAATTTTATAACACACACTAAAGAACATTATGTATCATTTTCAGATATTTATTCATTAGAGGTACAAAGTTATGATTATTTCTAGATAGGGTTTTTGACTAATCCAAAACTAGTCTTGTAAGACTAAAGAAACGTTTGATGAAAATGCTAGTCTCTTGTTGTTAAAGTTAAGGAAGGTTTGAAGGTATGTGATCATATACACCAAGTCTATTACAAAGTTACAAATCATATTTGGATGATGAAATTGATGACGGATTTTGGTTGAGGTACAGGTTGGGTACATGGTTGAGATAAGTAGTTGATGAGTTGGCACATACATGAGGTGTATAGTAGATGATGTTGGTACATATTGATGAGTCGTAGTTTATGAGCACTTGAAACATGATTGGTACATAC
Source organism: Picea sitchensis (assembly GCA_010110895.2). Classification (NCBI taxonomy): domain Eukaryota; kingdom Viridiplantae; phylum Streptophyta; class Pinopsida; order Pinales; family Pinaceae; genus Picea; species Picea sitchensis. The sequence continues at coordinate 259,311 of SNQJ01S0007536.1, read as the reverse complement.
TTGGTACATGGTTGGTTGTACTTGTTTATGGTACACGTTGATTACAGATTGTTTGGTACAGGTTGGTGCATGGTTGATGCACTTGTTTATGGTACAGGTTGATTACAGGTTGAGGTATAGGTTGATGCATGGTTGATGCATGGTTCAGGTTTATTGGTACATGTTTACAGTGATATATATCACAGTGATAGTGTGACAATGGTTCCATCCTTCTACTTCTACTTTAGGGTGGTTGGATGGGGCAAGGATAGGTGGTTGTAGCCACTTTTTGGTTGTATCCAGAAAAGATAGGGGGTTGTAGCCTTCTTCTGGTTGTATCCAGAGAATTGGGGATTTGGATATTCCCTCAGGTTGTAGCTTGAGAAACTAGGGGGTTGGAGCCTCCTTCCAGTTGCAGCTGGAAAACAAAGGAAGTTGGTTCTTCCAATGAATGTAATTCTTCAATACATATAAGATAAAGCATTCTCTGGTTTTCTCCTGATTTGGGTTTCCACATAAAACACTGGTATACTATATATGTGTGTGATTGCTAATTTATTATTTCTCATTATTGGATAATAATTCTACATTGATATAACACATGGATTATTTGGAGAAAATGGATTATAATTATGCTATCATTGATTCACCGCCCCTCTCAGTAATCCAACAATTGGTATCAGAGTAGGTTCCTTTAGAAATCAGTTTAACGACTGAAAGGTATATCATGGAAAGTACCAACTCATATAAAAATGGAATACCACACTTTTATGGACATAAGTATTCTTTTTAGAGCATAAGGATGAAGACATATATACAAGCACGGGGGTTTGAAATTTGGCAATCAATTGTAGATGGATACATAGTACCATAAGTTCCACCAACAAATGACAAAGTAGTGAAACTTGGTCAGAATAATTCCAAAGCTACAAATGCACTTTTGAATGGTCTCAGTGAAAAAGTATTCACCAAAGTTGCACATTGTGAATCTTCCAAAGAGATTTGGGACAGGATTCAAAATATTTATGAAGGAGATACAAAAGTCAAAGAAGAAAAACTTCAAACTTATAGAGGTCAATTCGAACAACTAAAAATGAAGGCATATGAGAATATTGCAACCTACTTCTTAAGAGTTGATGAAAAAGTGCATGCAATCATAGGATTGGGAGAAGAAATTGAAGAATCTGTAATTGTTCAAAAGGTACTAAGATCTCTTTCTATAAGATTCAACCCTTAGCTATCAGAACTAGAAGAAAGATCAGATCTGAACTCAATAAGCATGGATGAACTGCATGGAATGTTCACATCATATGAAATGAGAACTGAATAGGAAAATCCAAATGTAAAAGAAGTAGCCTGCAAAGCATCCAAAACATTAAATAAAAATAAAAAGGAATAAGAAGAATATAGCAGTAGCAGCGACGTCTTGGAAGATGATGAAGAAGTGGCCAACTTCGTCAAAAGACTGAATAAGGGAATCAATGATAGGTATAGAGGTAAGCTTCCTCTAATTTGTTTTAATTGTAATGGTATTGGTCATTTTGCTAACAAATGTCCTCATAATAAAAATATAAATGATGAAGGTTACTCAAAAGGAAAACACACATATAAAGGAAAAATAACTACAAAGAAATATTTCAAGAAAAGCTTATGCATCAGAGAAGACATCTCTCATCAGATGAAGATGAAATCAATGAAAGTGAGACATGAAGAGTTATATTCATGGAAGTAAAAGATTCTGACAAAGAAGACTCCAAAGAAGAATATGAATAAGCCGAAGAAGGATATGAAGAATTCAAAGAGGAAATTGAAGAGGCATAAGTTGACTATCGAGAAGAGTTAGTGTGTGCCATAAAATTTATCAGAAGAGAAAACAAGAAAAAAAAGAAACTACAAGCAGAAGTAGACAAGAAAAAGGACACTCGCGAACTAGAACAAATGATCATAAGATTGAAGGTTCAAATAGAAGAAGATAAAAGAATTGAACAAGCACTCAAAGAACAACTAGAATAAAAGGACAAGATCATTGGAAACTTGGAAGCCAATATTGTCAAACTAAGAAAGGATCTTCAAAATAAATACATGCAGAATAGCTCAAAAGTTTTGGATGACATTATCAGCAGTGAAAAAATCTCATCTTGACAAGTCCGAGCTTGGATACAATCAGATAGAAAAGGGATCAAGCTCCAAAACAATAGAGCAAGAAACAAAACCAAAAATTTATGCAGAAACAATCAAAGGGGATAGGAAGATGCACAAGGAAGATTACAAGGACACTCCTCCACCGAGAAGATTCAGATTTCAGAATCAACAACAGATAGATAGGCCTCAAGAAGAAGAAGGATTCATAAGAGTACCTTCTTTCAGAAGATCTTCAACTCCTAGGTATAAAAATATATTTTTTGTTTTATGTTATGCATGTAATAATTTTGGACATAAAGTTGTGAATTACAGAGCTAACAACAGGAACAATAACAACTTTGAGAGTCATACACAAAGGTATTATGCAAGAAGACCTAGTGAAACACAAAGAATAAGTTACAACAGGTTTGAATCTTTGAGCACTGAAGTGGAATGTTACAAATGTAACAATTTTTGACACGTGGCCAAAAATTGCAGAATGACAGTCCCTCCTAAAGAATCTCAATAGAATAACAACAGTCACAGACAAGAACCTCAGAAAACAACATGGATAAGAAATCAAGATCAATATAGCAATAAAGAATGCACAGTCACGCTACAAGCTAAGAAGAAGAAACATGATTGGTATGTTGACAATGGGTGTTAGAAACACATGACAGGCGATAGAGACAAATTTCTTACATTGAGAAAGGAAATAAATGGACCTGTCTCCTTCAGAAATGATAATTCAGCCAAAATCATTGGAGAAGGCACAGTTTGAATTGGGAGCAAGAATAAAAAGGCACAAAATGTTCTATTGGTAGAATATATGAAACATAATCTTCTACGTATGAGTCAAATGTGTGACCAAGGTCATAAAGTTACTTTCGATTCACAAAAGTGTGAGATAAGAAGAGAAGGTTTAGGTAAATTGGTCAGTACAACTACAAGAACTTCAAACAACATATATGTGTTGAGTGAAATTGGAAATGAAAAGTGTTGTCTAGGAAAGGAAGATGAAAGGTGGCTATGGCACAAAAGAATGGGTCACATGCATTTTGATAACCTTGTCAAAGTCAGCAAAAGAGAAGTTGTCGGAGAAATGCCCTAGATCTCGAAACCGACCAACATTTTATGCAAGCATTGTCAACAAGGAAAGCAAACAAAGACTAGGTTCAAATCAAAGGAATATTCAACAACAAGACCACTGGAAATTGTGTATATTGATATAGTTGGACCAACTACAACAAAGGGCTTAAAAGGTGAGATATACTTTATGTTATTAGTTGATGATTATACAAGAATGATTGTAGTTTGTTTTCTCAAGAACAAGTCAAAATATTTTGAAAACTTCAAGATCTACAAGGAAATGGTTGAAAATGAGATGGATTCAAGAATCAAATGATTGAGATCTGATAATGGAGGAGAGTTCACTTCAAAGGAATTTATGGACTACTACAACAGTCATGGAATAAAAAGGCAATTCTCCATTGCTAGGACACCCCAACAGAATGGAGTTGTTGAAAGAAAGAACAAGACAATATAGGAAATGGCTCGAACAATGGTAATGGATTCCAAATTGATAGATATATTTTGGACACAGGAAGTGCATACAAGAGTTCACATTCAAAACAGAGTAATGCTCAGAAACAACACTGATAAAACTCCCTATAAGCTATGTAAAGGAAGACCAACAAATGTGAAGGACTTCAGAGTTTTTGGAAGAAAATGCTACATCAAAAGAGAAGATGATAGAATGGTAAAGTTTGAATATCATGTGGACAAAAGAGTACTTGTTGGTTAATCAAGTACAAGGAAAATATACAAGTGTTACAATCTAAGATTGAACAATGTTGTGTAAAGCATCAACGTAACAATCGATGAAACAGGTAGACCAGAATCAAAGGAAGAAAAAAACAAATTAATGGAACAAATTTTTGAAGAAGAAGAAGAAGAAGATGAAGTAGAAGATGAAGATGAACAGAGTCCAATAGAAACCGAAGAGCAAGTTTAGAAAGTGTCTCCAAAGACACCTAGCAAACGATTACAGAAGAATAATCCTTTGGATCATATTATTGGAAACAAAGATTCAGGGGTTGAAACGAGAAGAAAAATTCATTCACCAGAACAAACACACTTAACACTCTTATCTACAATTGAACCAAACAGTTTTGAAGAAGCCAACAAGGATGAATTTTGGAATAAGGCCATGAATGAAGCATTGGATCAAATAGAGAAAAATGACACTTGGTAACTCATTCCAAGACTAAAGAATAAGAATGTGATCGACACAAAATGGTTTTTCAGGAATAAATTAAATGAAGATGGATAAGTTACAAGGAACAAAGCTAGATTGGTATGTAAAGGATATGCACAAATTGAAGGAATCGACTTTGAAGAGACATTTTCCCCAGATGCCTGAATGGAAGCAATCTGGTTGCTTTTAGCCTATGCATGCTCCAAAAATGTTAAAGTATATAATATGGATGTAAATTTATCTTTTCTGAATGGGGAACTTGAAGAAGAAGTCTAAGTTGAACAACTATAAGAATTTCAGTTGTGAGAGAACGCAAATTATGTGTGTAAATTAAAGAAGGCCTTGTATGGTCTAAAACAGGATCCTACAGCATGGTATTTTAGACTGGATAAGTATATGCAGCAGACAGGGTTTAGAAAAGGAAGTGTAGACAACAACCTATACATCAAGGTAAGTGAAGGTAATATTTTATTAATTGAAGTTTATGTTGATGATATTATTTTTGGTAGTGATGATGACAGGTTAAGAGAAAAATTTGCAAAAGATATGCAGAATGAATTTGAAATGTCGTTACTTGGAGAAATATCTTTCTTTTTGGGACTTCAAATACATCAAAGAAACCAATGAATCTTTATTTCTCAAACCAAGTATATCAAAGAAATACTAAAGAGGTCAGAATGGAAGATTGCAAACCAGTTATCACTCCCATGCAAACCAGTTGCAAGTTGAGAAAAATGATGATTCAAAGTCTACAGATCAGAGGCAATACAGGTCAATGATTAGAAGCCTAATATATGTGACAAAATCTAGACTATATGTAATGTAGGAAGTTGGACAGGTGGCATGATTTCAAGCAACACCAAAGGATTCACATGTGTTAGCAATGAAGAGGATTTTCAGATATCTCAAAGGAACAAAAGATTTTGGATTATGGTATCCAAAAGGAAAGGATCTAACACTTATTGCCTAGACAGATGTAGATTGGGCAGGTTGTATTGATGATCGACGAAGCACCAATGGAGTAGTGTTGTACTTGGGTGAGTGTTTAGTATCATGGATAAGAAAGAAACAATCATCATTATTTTTATCTATAGCCGAGACAAAGTATATTGTATCAACATCATGTTGTACACATGTTCTTTGGATAAAACAGACTCTGACAGATATACAGGTTGGGTATGATGAGCCCATTCCAATCTATTGTGATAATACAAGATAGTATCTCGAAGAACCCAGTGATGCACTCCAAGATGAAGCACATTCCAATAAAGTATCACTTTATACGGGAATAGGTTGAAGAAAAGAACATCAGAGTTGAGAATGTGGGCACAAAAGAAAAATTGGAAGACATATTCACAAAACCACTTCCACGAGAATCCTTTGAATATATTTGCCAGAGAATTGGAGTTATTTCTACTCCAAAATGAATGATTTTCGAATGATTATCTTATATGTCTTAGGTTTACATGAGGAAGCACCATAAGAGGACAGTTCAGTGAGGGGGAGAAACCCTCGATGGAGAGATACCTTTTCTATTGATGAAAAAGGGGGAGAGATTTATCAGAGGAAGAGGAAAGGGGCATGGTTCCAGGGGGATCATGAGTGATATGATTTCATTATTGCATCAAAGTGTTTCCATCAATGCCAAAGGGGGAGATTGTTGATTAAGGTTGGTTGTCATTGATGTCAACCCTTGAATAAATCCCTGTAGCACAAAGATTGGGTAATGGACCCAATATTGTTTGATGTAAATATGACTCATTATTGTCTTGTCATGGTTGATAATAAGTAGAATTGGATGAGCTCCAAAGTGGTTCCCTTATGGTGAAATCCCTCACGGGAATACGCTTTGCAGATTGAGTTATCCTAGAAGTATGGTTAGAGAACCCATGCTTATTTGTGGAATAATTAGATGAAATCCAGTGAATTTTTTAGTGAAAATATCCTAGATGGATATTTATTGTCATGTAATTTCCATTCGTATGTGGAAATTCACATGGTTAGAGAGTTATGGCCATGAGAAGTTGGAGAACCCAGGTTTGGGTAATGGACCCAAGTTTGTTTGATGGATAATGGTATGTGTTTTGATATATTTTTAGGTGATACTATTCTATAGGGACAATACATGTCATTCCATTTATGGTGGTATGTATAACGTCACATAACTCCTCACGGTTTGATATTTATGGCCTTACGAAGTTGGAGGACCCTCATATGTCATCTAGAAGCCCCAAAACGTCAAAGTAGTCAATGTGGTTTAATAGATTTTAAAAGGTAAATAATAAAGTGAAGTGATGAGTGTACTATAATTCAAATTCAATACAAAATAGATTAATTCAATAATAAATTAAATCGGGAAATTAGAAGTGGGTTAACCCTAAAATAAGGAAATTCGACAAAGTGACCTAGAAGATGTTTTTAATGAAGCTACTTGGAGAGTATAAATAAGAGGCAAGGCTCTCTCATTTAAGACAGACTTGAGAATATTGAATACCTATAGTCTTTTGAGGTAACCAAAGGATATATAAGCTAAATTTATGAGGAAAGTGAAGAAAATAAGGCCAAAATTCAAGGAAGGATAAATTCTTTTGATGATGTTTTCTAAGGTATTTTTTTTCCAGGTCATCTCACCATTTTCACAATAATGTTTTTTCTAGAATGATTTAGACTATGAAATTGATAGTCCATTGAGGAAACATATCCAAGTATCTATGGAAAAAAAATAATCTTGTGGGTCATTTTATTTTTGGAGTGACACTCCATTGAAAATAGGGTTTGTGGCTAGTCCTGAAACTATTCAAAAACAGGTGTTTCGGGTAAAAACGTCATAAATTATTCATAACATATCCAAATTCATTAATACCAAATGTTTTGGTTGGAGTACAATCTGTAGTATTATTTGTAACATTTTCAAATCAATTCAACAAATATTCTGTGCAGGGAAGGCTCTATAAGTTCGATCTCTAGAATAAGCCAGAATTCAGCAAGTTGTGCCATTATTTCCATAACTCCTTTTATGAGAGGTTCCAAGTAGTGAAACCTAGAGGAATTCCATAAAACTCACTGAAGAACATTGTATATCCTTTTCAGATATTTATTCATTACAAGTACAAAGTTATGATTATTTCAAGTTAGAGTTGTTGACTAATTCAAAACTAGTCTTGTGAGACTAAAGAAACATTTGATAAAAATGCTAGTCTCTTGTTCTTAAAGTTAAGGAAGGTTTGCAAGTATGTGATCATATAAACAAAGTCTATTACAGAGTTAGAAATCATATTTGGATGATGAAATTGATGAGGGATTTTGGCTGAGGTACAAGTTGGGTACATGGTTGAGACAAGTACTTGATGAGTTGGAGCATACATGAGGTGTATAGTTGATGATGCTGGTACATATCAATGATTCATAGTTGATGAGTACTTGATGCATGACTGGTAAATACTTGGTACATTGTTGGTTGCACGTGTTTATGGTAGAGGTTGATTACAGATTGTTTGGTATAGGTTAGTGCATGGTTGATGCACTTTTTTATGGTATAGGTTGATGCATGGTTTAGGCTTATTGGTACATGTTTACAGTGGTATATCTCACAGTGATAGTGTGACAGTGGTTCCATCATTCTAATTCTACTTCAAGGCGGTTGGACAGGGCAAGGACAACTGATTTTATCCACCTTCTGGTTGTAGCTGGAGAACATAGGGGGTTGTAGCCTCCTTATGGTTGTAGCTAGAGAATTAGGGAGTTGGAGCTCCCCTTAGGTTGTAGCCTGAGAAACTAGGGGGTTGGAGCCTCCTTCCAGTTGCAACTACAAAAGAAAGGAAGTGGGTGCTTCCAATGAATTTAATTCTTCAAGACATATAAGATAAAGCATTATGTGGTTTTCTCCCGATTTGGGTTTCCACGTAAAACATTGGTGTATTGTATATGTGTGTGATTGTTCATTTATTATTTCTCATTATTGGATAATAATTCTAAATTTATATAAAACTTGGATTCTTTGGAGAAAAAGGATTATAATTACGCTATCATTGATTCACCCCCCCCCCTCTCAGTAATCCAACATAAGTGTCTACAAATGTTTGCAAGAAAGAGTCGGTCTTAGAGACATTACAATCAAGAAAACTTGAGATCATTTAAAATTATCATTCCATTTCGAAATAATACCAAGACCAACTATAGGAACATGCCAGGTCATGATTACAAAACTCCACAGTTCCTTCCAGATGTTGTTCTATTTGACTAATGTAATCTAATTTTCAATAAAAAGATTCACTTTTTGTTAAATGGACCTAATTTCATGATTGCCAAGAAGAATGATTCTAAATAGTCACCCCTCACTATAAAAAGGGTGTACTTCCCATTTGAGATGGATTTTAGTTTTTGAATGTAGCATGACAATACTTATACTGCAATTTAATTTGAATCTGAGAGAAAATTTGTGAATCAAAAATTGGGAGTTGTGGAGTGGAGTGTGTTAAATATTCCCAAAGGAAGGAATCCGAAGGGATCATAGCCATTGGTTGTGTGAATGACTAGAGCCATAGATCTCATTCAGAATAATTGGCAGAGGTTTGTTGACAGGCGAAATTGAATGCTCGTCAACTGGAAGAGTGGATCCGGTCGGGGGTTGTCTAAATAACCCAAGCCATTTGGGATGACCCACCCTGACGAGTTTAGTGGCTCCATTAGCTGATTTAAGTTGTAATGTCCCCACTTTGGGACATCATCACAGGCCAGAGACTTATGATGACCAGAGTAGCCAGATGGATGTTGTAGCGAGTACAGGGGTATTTGAGAGACATTGTGGGGTCCAGTTGGAATTTATCACCATATTCCATCATTATGAGCCATTCCGCACAGGTTGGCTTTGGTTTCATTCCATTCCAATGATTTCCATGATTTTGACTATTTTGAGCTATAAGTTAATTAAAATCGCCGAAGAGGGCATTTGGGGCACATTACTTAGAGAAACCTCTCAGTGTAATAGCTCATTGGAATCAGGAGGAGCAGCACTACATGATGGGATGGCTAGAAGTGACTTTCAGTGGCCAAGGAAGCCACAAGGAGAGATAAGGAGATTTTCAGAGGTAAAAAGGTTAATTAATTAATTAAATATTAATAAAATGAAAGTCACTTTGGGGGGACAAGATGAGCCAAAAAGTATAAAAGGAAGGCAAGGGCCTCTACTCATCATTCATGTATGATCTTATTTTGATTTCTGGCTTCTAGCTAGTGAGCCCAATATTGGGGGTTTTGAGGGTTTTGACATAACAAACCCTAGAGGACGATTCGGTGGTGAAAGATTCCACCTATCTTGTCCCAAGCTTGGTCTCGGAGATGAAATACTCTCCCACACCATTCTAGTTTCAGATCTACTTAGTTGTAGGAGGATTCTACATCAGTTTCATGTGCAGATAGAGAGAGGGTGCACCAGTTGAGGGATTCCAGCAAGAGGGGTGCACCATCTTTGGAGAGAGATTTGTTGTAGGAGACTGGTAGGGCCATTGAGGATTCTATCACTTGGGTTTTCATTGCAGGGCCTTGGAAATCAGATCTAGTGCTTTCTGAGACAATTTTATGGCTCAGATTATTTCTTGAGCAGTGGGGCGAATTGAAGAGAAGGAGGGCGTTTTTG
>SNQJ01S0007536.1:222318-249309 GCA_010110895.2 Picea sitchensis | reverse complement strand
AGGGTCGAACCAGCTAGGGTTTCAGTCATCCAGTGGGGCACCCCATTCAGTGGGAAATTCAGATCTACGGAGATTGAGAGGGATCTTGGAGATTCAAGCACCTGGGTTATTCATACCATCACCCGATCTATCAATTGGCATATTTCTTGGGGTGACTGGACACTTTTGGAAGCTGGGTCGAGTTATTGACGGTTTCAGCCTTCTATTGGAGAGTGGCATTCTTCAACTGGATCTTCTTGTATTGATCTCCATTTCTCATTCATCCTTTGGAGGCATCTTTTGTATTAGCGAGAGTATTTTGTAGAGGCTCTTATCTATTGTCTATCTTCTTGGCCATCTATTGAGCATTCCAGATCGACATCTTCATTGTCGGAGGTTTCTCTATTTTATGAATAAATAAGAATTGAGATGTTTTGGCTTATCTATCTTATTGCATATGGTTGAGGTATGTTCCATGGTTATCTCTTTCTGTTATTTGCTGCATACACACATATAAACACATCTAAAAGGTAGATCGGCAAAGTGTTTGACGAAATACCTCACTCAGAAAAAGTTTTAAAAAGACACCAAATTAGTGATGATCCTTGCATAATGTCTTGGGATCATTACATAAGTCCTAGGAAAACAAAAGAAAACTACTCTAAATAAACTAATCTAAATAAAAATGACAATTAAAACAAACTAATACATAAATCTGAACTACTAATATATGTAATTTACTATCTAATACTATAATAACTCTATGAAATTTAACATTCAACTATCAACAGAATTAAATCTCAATCACAAATGTATAATATTTACAAATTACAGATTTAAATGAAACCTGCAAAAGTCATTTGTAATCTGTCCTAAGACAGCGAAACTATTGTTTTTTTATTTTCATAATTTTATGAGAAAGAAATAAACTGAAAAAACTATCTAAGCTAAGCAATTAAAATGATAATTCTAAATAAGAATCTAAACTATATATATATCTAACTAAAGTACTTAAATTATACTAACAAATTAACTATTAAACAAAATATAGCAAACTGACCTGAAGTAACGCTTCAGGTTTGTCTTGTGTATGATGGTCGATTCAGCTGTTTGGTGGGAGGAAACCTGCACCAGATTCTCCACGAGCTTCTCGTAAACGGAAAGTTGTTGTGCTCTTCAAATATATATAACAGGACAAACAAGACATAAAAAATTACAACAATCTTATAATTTACAAATCATCACAATTACATAAACCTATGTGTAAAGATTTGCACAAATGATTCATTTAATGAAAAAGGTAAACCTGTAATTCATTAAACTATGGCATAATAATTGCTATATTTTTTAAATAAGAGATATTAGATATGGATGACATATAAATCAAGTTACATCAACCTGCAATGAATTACGATAGCTAAAGTAGTCGATAATAAATTGGAAACTGATATACAGAAAACTTGAAACAAAAGTTTGATATATTGAAAGAGAAAGCTGTTACAAGACATCAACTTTCATCTCAGTCTGAATCATAAATCCATAGTTTGGTTCTCCCACAGTGATGATGATGGGTTTATTACAAAAAATAACAAGTATTTAAAGACCTCCCACAAGGTAAAACATCCCTGTGGGAATTATCAAAACAATTTACCAAAAATTTAGAGGCAATCTCCCAAGTCTGACTAAAACTAACACCCTATACTACAACTGTATCAAAAAAACATCTCTCAAACTGCCACATCATGACCAATTCATCATTGTAATTCATATACACCTGAAAGAAGACAAAAATAGACAAGTTTAAAAGATATTTTATTGATATAATTGACAAAAATCTAATTTTTAAGACTAGCTACAAAATCTTGCGATTCTGTAGCTGGTCTAAATTAAACATAGAATCATTTCAAAATCAATTCAAATATTAAAGAGTATATTCAAACTATTGAACAATATTTGATTTCTAATTAGAAACCAAATGAATCATTCCAATAAAAACTTCTATGCTAATTTGAAAGCAAGCGAAATTGTGGTCAATTGAATGACAACTGAGATACATGCACTCTGTTCAACATTTGTTATCACCAACTCGGGGTAAACAGAATCACATTAGATAATTCGACAGTAATGAAATGATTTTCATGAACCAATTCCAATCGACACAAACTGTAACTGGTTAAACAAATTTTCCATGCAATAGTTTATGTTACCTTATCCATTAACAAAAATCATTTTCGAATCAAAACGAAATCGATAAGATCGTTTTTCAAATTGATATAACTATATTAAACATATACAAATGATCATACTAATTGTGGCACACAACAATAATTTGTAAATCAAATCAAACATGAATGAATCGAAACAATTTGGGGTCGATACAATCGTTATGAATCAACACAACTCCACGATTTTAGCGAATAGACCTTCTGCACAGGTCCAATGTAACCAAAATCCAAACGAGAATATTAATTCAATACAAAATAGATTCGTTCTTAGTAAATCGAAGTCAACAGGGTTGTTTTGAGTTTATTAGGAACAAATGAAATTAATCGAAATCAAGCCAAATCGACTATCCTAAATCAAACAAACAGAATTGATTCAAAAACAAGCCAAACCGAATCTAAAACCAATCAATTGCCTATACTAAGTTGGGAATGACAAAATCGCATAACCTAAATATAGCTACATTTGAGTTTAGTAACATGAATCTACTGTACAGGAAACAAAATCATTTCAAATGTATTAAAATGAACAGAGCTAATTTGAAAGCAAAACTGAATACCTTATATTAATTCGAGCAAACTTACAAAGAAAAATTCATATTGAAATTCATACCTAGACAACCAAAAAACAACTTGATCATGATAATTTGGAAGTGACGAAGGCTGTTGCCATTTCGACATTCCTGAAGACAATCGAACTGGTGGTTTTTTGTTTCTTGTCAATAGCTTGAAGCATGTCTCTTTCTTTCGACAACACTGTAACTTGGTCCTCTAACGATTTGATCTTTGACTGCAACAAGGGAACGTCGGTGTAATAACGCTCTAGCCACACATTGCATTGGATACATGATGTTTTCTTGGGCTTCGATATCACAGGTGAGGGTTTCTTTAAATTGCCAGGGGTTTCACTATGTAGCTTGATTCCTGGGTAGTTAGGATTGCTTTTGAGACAAGGGGGTAAATTATATACATAGTCATAGGGTTTCATAGAGCACATGCCATGGGAATAGGGGTACTCTTCAGCCAAGAAACGCTTGATATCGGAGTCTGAGTCCTCGCTCAGAACTATGGGCTTTTGGTTGACGTTTTTCTTAGGTTTATTCCAAGCAAGTCTCGATATCAATCGAGCATTTTTCTTACCCTTGATGTCGATAGTAGGATCACTGTTTTATTTCTTCTTCCCAGGTCTTTTAACGGCCTTAATATCATCCTTAGCACACGGGTCAAACAAAGAATTAGGTAGGTCTAAATTGGGGAAAACTCAAGGTTTGACAGGGGGTAAAAGGATATGCAGTGGCACGGCCGGTCCATCGAAAGTCTCACTGACCACAGCCTTATCGATTTGAGCAGACTCTGGGTTAGCAAAGCCATTTCTAGACAGAAAATCTTGCCAATTATCTTGATGAAGGCTCAAATGGTGGACGATAATGAGTTTAATTAAGCCGTGGTGAAAGAGGCTGCTATCATCCTTCTCACATTTGAATCTCTTAGACATCTTATAAAGACTACGCAAGAAGTAATGTGGCATGTTCAAAGGATAGCCCATGAAATTCGTCAATAGCCAAAGGTGATACAAAAAGACCAAGCCATACCGACCTTCACAGGTCACAAATTGTTTTACAATTACCAAAAGATCGTGCCACCTTGGTTTGAGGGTAGAAATAGGCATACCTTTATCACAGAAGACAAACTTCCTTGATACGAATAGAAAAGTCCATGACACCTCGTCGACTTTGGATTTTTTAAACCATCGCTGGCCTGTAGCTGCCAGTCCTATAGCAGAGCTTATGAATTCTTCATTGAGCTCGAGCTGTATGTCACCTACTTTATCCCTGCACCCGTCAAAGGTGAGGGCAAATTGTTGGGAAACTGAAAGGTTAAAACCCTCGAACCTCTGTATAAACATGAGCCAACCACTATTTTCTAAATCCTTTCGAGCATTATCGAATAGTAATAGAGCTTGGTTACCATTTGGCTCTATGTGCACCACCAGTGCCATAGACAGGACCACATAGTGAGCGAGATGAATGGGCCAGGGTTTGAACACAGTATACGCAGGGGCAGAACGCTTACAAGCTTACCCGAAAACTAGCAAAGGTGAACCAGGATAGGGGGAAAGCATTAATGATAGAATGTGCAAAGGTGGTGGAGCTAGTTCAGCCCATGCACAACAGTCATATCCCATAGTACAACTGCCAGTGCATATAATGTTCAAACCACTATGCATATGTTAAAAACCATGCCATTCAATCAATCAATGAAATGTATGGTAAGTGGACCAAACATTTGCACGAGAAATAGTCATATTTTTAAAACCAAGCAATAATTCGAAATCACACCAAGGGTTCGATCATATGAAATATGTGTTGTGTGAAATGATTTATACGAGGGGTATAACCACAATGCCAATCATTTTCATGAAACCAATGTGTCAATGGAATCGATTAAAAACTATAGAAATCAAACCATCAATGGATCACAAACTTGATCATAATATCATCACAGTCTTGTAAAACGAAGTCATATTAACAATTTTTAAAACAACCAAATGAATAAAAGATCTTGGATTCTTGTCAACTGTATAATCATAATTAAAATCGAAACAAAATGGACATATTGATAAGAAAGATCACAACAATCCAGTGACGATTTTAATGTGACTTTGAAAACCAAGTTTTCACGCTTACAGTTGTGAAAACGAGAACCAAGGTAAGTGTGCGAACGCATGAAATAATAGTGTCATTTTATTCGAGAATTGCGACAAAAATCAAGGTTTGAAAAACACTGGTGTAGGCATCTTATAAGGACAGTAGAAAAATGCTAATTGGCTGCCAACAATGGCGACACACTGGTATATGCAGTTATCTCTGCCAAAAAGAACAAACTCAGATTAGGATACGAGAAAAAATCTAACTCAAAAATAACAACTAGAAAAATCATGTAAACATATTCATTAACCACATAGTCCAGCAGTGTTTAAAGGATGAAAACTGATAACAATCTTAAGACAAGCGATCCACGATATTAAAGATAAAATCCCCAATACTGTCGACAGGGCCACTGCTGCCATTAGGCATCCATAGCCTCGACATGGTTGCCATTTAACCCAGTATGATATCTGTATCCTGCCAAGAAGTTCTGGATCAGAATAAAGGACATTTTAAGGTCAAGTTATCTCATTTTTACCAATTTTCATATACCTGACATTGCTTTGCTGCCAGCAGGCCTGTTCAGTACCTCGGTGAAGTTGTCTTGGTGTCATGCATGCATTTACTCGCTGCCAGCAGACCTGGTCAGAATGCTAGTGGGTTTACAAGAACTTCCCACAGTTCTATTAATGATTTACTTTGTTTTTTAACAATATATAGTCGAGCGGGGTGACACTGAAAATTATGATATTTTAACATATTTTTTACAGACCTCATCGGTTTTTTTTTTTTTTTAGAACTATCCTTTATTAAGATCCAGAGATGTTTCATTTACAGAACCAACTTTCTAAGGCAGGGAGACATATTCTGAGTCATTCCCTTAAGGAATATGGATAGCGTAAAAAGATAATAGATGATCATGACAGGATTCACT
This sequence comes from Picea sitchensis, assembly GCA_010110895.2. Classification (NCBI taxonomy): domain Eukaryota; kingdom Viridiplantae; phylum Streptophyta; class Pinopsida; order Pinales; family Pinaceae; genus Picea; species Picea sitchensis. Next base: position 243,526 of record SNQJ01S0007536.1, on the reverse strand, counting down.
TGGAGATCGAAATCAGTTAACTTCTTTCAAACAACAAAATGTTTTCCAACACAGATGTAAATTTTAGAAGTATACAATTGATTTTTATACAATTTTTCAGCAATCATTTCAGTGAAGGAATTTTCTGTTTTCTTTGTCCAAATAGTTCAGCATGCAGGTATGTGTAAAAACAAAAACTGATAAGTGCAAAGGAGAAATCCAAACCAAAACAACAAAAGAAAAGAAAACAAAAACAAAATATATGTACATAATATACAAGGGTTGTCATCAAGCGAAGTATCTTTTTAGGGCTTGGCCATTCATTGGATAGGTGTCAGGCTGTCCTTCTAGATTTTGCAATTAGAAAGAGTTGGGACCCAACTTCTCAGCAACTAAAAACGGTCCAAGCCATAAGTTTTGAAATTTCGTGTGCTCTCCCTTTCCCTCATGCGGTTTATTCCATTTTAGGACGAGATCACCTACTTCGAAGTTCCTATCAGAGGTAGAGTTGGAATCGAACCAGCTTTTAACTACTAGTTGATGTTGATTTAACTTACGTTTAGCTTGGGCTCTTACCTCTTCTAGCTTCATCAGAGCATTAATTCGGTTTTCCAAAGGGGGACAATCTTCTTCTTGAATTTTCTGCGACAGCTAAAGTGAGGGAAGAAGAATGTGTGGTGGCAGAATTGCTTCTCTGCCATAAATGAGAAAGAAAGGAGAGTTACCTACAATAGTTTTTGGTGTTACCCTATCAGCCCAAATTGTGTTTAACAGTGCATTATGCCAGTTTTTGTGATTTTTAGCGACCGTTCTCTTGATGATTTTAATCAAGTTCTTATTTGTTGATTCTGCCAATCCGTTGCCCTAGGGGTAATAGCTAGCAGAATACTTCAATTTAATTCCTTTTTCCAAAGTGAATTCGCTCATCTCAAGAGAGGAAAAATAAGAAGCATTATCGAATACTAAACACTCATGGATACCAAAACGAGTGATAATGTTCAAATTTAAAAAGGCAATTACCTGAATGGTATTCATCATTCTTAACGTGGCATCCTCAGACCACCTGGTAAAGTAATCTGTGGTTGTTATGATAAAATTATGTTGCTGAGAGGATGGGGGGTTGATTAGACCTATGATATCAAGGCCCCACTGCTGAAAAGGAGAGTCTACTAAAACGGGCTGCAAAGGAAAGGCTGGTTTCTGTAACCTCCCTAATGCTTTTTGACAAATAGTACACTTACGACACAAGGCATGGGTGTCTCTAAAAAGTGTGGGCCAGTAATAACTGGCTCTCAAAACCTTATGGATAGTCGTGTCACCACCAAAATGACCACCAGCTTCTCCTGCATGCAATTCTAGCAAGAATTTTTCTGCTTCGTCTTTCTCAAGACAGTGCATCAGTACGCCATCAAAAATTTTACGAAACAAAATACCATTAACCAAATGAAAGGAGGAAGACTTTAATCTCAACTCTCTTCTTTTAGTGGGATCTAGGTGACGGGGGGTTGACCCATGTTCAAGACAAAATTTTATATCATCATACTAGGGACTGACAGAGTTTTGTGCGCAGCAGATTGCATTTTGATTGTGTTGTCCTAGGTTTGACATATCATTTTCTTCTTGTTGTCCCGCTGCTGAATCAGTGACTAACTTGCATAGCCCTTGGCCTCTCACTATTTGATTTGGGTTAATTTCTATGTCATATTCCTGTAAGGAGGTAACCCAGTTAGCCCTCTTTTCTCCTAGTTCTTTCTGCACTAACAGGTTCCTGACGGGTGGATAAGGGACAATAACTTTCGTCCTCGATTTCAAAAGATAAGACTGGAAATGATTGATTGCTTTAAAAACAGTGTAGGCTTGCTAATCTACCACTGGGTAATTAAGTTCAGCGCCTTTGAAAGTAGAGCTCATAAAGGCAATGGGTACTTCTTTGTTTTCGACGTTCTTTTGAGTTAGGACGACGACATAGGAACGGTCAGAAGCAAAAGTATAGAGCGTAAAGTCTTGCGAAAAGTTGGGGCTCATGAGAGAAGGAGCATCTATTATGGCCTTCTTAATTGCATTAAAAGCTTGATTTTCTAAGGGTCCCCAATGATATTGGGCGTCTTTCTTAATTAGATTTTGTAAAGGTCTGACCCTTTCGGAGAAACTGGGGACGAATCTCCTGACAAAGTTAATCTGGCCTAAGAAAGACTACATAGATTTTTTGGATGTAGGAGGGGGAAGTTTTGAGATGACTTGAGTCCTTTCGGGGTCGATAATCATCCCTTTGCTCAACATAATAAATCCTAAGATTTTACCCTGTTCTACTGTAAAGATGGATTTTTTAGGATTCAAGGAGATGTCGTACTTATGACATCACTGTAGAACGACTCGTAAATGAGGTAGATGATCGGTTTTGTTTTTAGAAAAAATAGTAACATCATCTAAGTAAACTACTATGGACTGATTGATTAAGCCTCGGAAAGAAATGTCCATCGCTCTCTGGAAAGTGGCACTGACATTAATCAATCCAAAGGGCATTTTCCTGTAAGCATAGGAGCCCCACGGGGTGCGGAAGGTAGCTTTAAGTTGGTCTGGTGGAGACATCAGGATTTGGCTGTACCCCGAGAAACCATCCAGTAAGGATAGCCTCTCAGAACTAGATACCTATTGAAGGATCTGTTCCATGGGTGGGACATGATAGTTGTCTTTATCAGACGCTCTCTTAAGGTTTCAAAAATCGCCACATAGTCGGATTTCCCCACTTTTCTTCCAAATAGGGACAAGGTTAGAAACCCATTGAGCGTGCCTAACAAGGAATATAATCTTAGCATTTAGGAGCTTATTTAATTCTTTTTTGACGGTCGGTTCAAGCTTAGGGTGCATTTTTCTCAATTTCTGTTGAAAGGGCAAGGTTTGGGGTTTCATAAGAATGACATGTTGTATGATGTTAGGGTCGAAAGTTTTAAGGTCATCATACGTCCACGCAAAGACATCTTTAAGTTCTTTGAACAATTTAATAAATGCAACTTTTTCTTGTTCAGAACATCTTACCCCTAGATTAATGCACTGCGGATTGTCCTCAGTCCCTAAGTTTACTTTTTCATATGATAATGAGGAACTATTGGTTTTACAGTTGACCGATTTTTTGAATTTATCTTGAAGATCATAAAATTTCTCTAATCTAACTACATATTTAGGGATTGAATTTACCATGTCCGAAGAAGATTCAGGAGTTCTCAGATCTGGTATTACTGTGAAATCATGCAAACTGTCGTCATGCATTTGTTTGTCTATCACTGCGCCTTGAAAAGTTTCTTCCATATGCAGAAAGCTAATAATCTGTTGATCGTCGTCGAAGACTCTCCATTTCGTGATGTTGTTGGGAACAGATGGCCTGAATAGCAGTTCGACGGAGAATTCATACGGGGACAAGCCTTCTACAGGAAAGAGTTTGGAAGCTACGTTAGCTAATAGATCAGCTTAAGAGTTATTCAATCTAGGAATAGAATTTATATTGAAAGAAAACAATTTATTCATTAAATTCCATACCTCGGATTGGTAGCTTTTAAGATGCAGAGACAGACAGTGGATAGAATCTCTTACCTATCTAACCACGATTTCAGAATCACCAAAGATAGTTAAGTTTTGAATGTTCATATCTAAAGATTTTCTGAGACCTTGCAGTAAAGCCTCATATTTTGCAGTGTTATTAGTACATTCAAATTCTAGCCTACATGCAATCAATGTTTTGTTACCTGCCGGATCGATAATAACGTAGCCTGCACCAGCTCCTTCTTTGGACTTTGACCTGTCGAAAAAAAGAGACCAAATTTGATTTTCATCAGGTGCATGAGATCGTTGTGTAGAAACTATTGGTTGCACATATGTTACAATCTCGGACTGCTGTTCTGGATTGGTGATAGTTTAAGTCTCGGCCATGAAATTGCCGAAAAAGGTATCCATCCCTTGTACTTCAGGTGAATCAGCAAAAGGTGTAAATGGTTCATTGGGATCATTCAAATCTGTGACCATGAACATAAGGTAGCATTCACTATTTACCTTGATCTTGTTGGGCTTGCCGTTCTCTGGAAGCCATAGGTGAGAGCAATCTGTCGTGAAATAGTCATGTAGCTGCTCCGACTAGTCCTTGCTTAAAAACATACCATACACTTCTGGAATATTCACAACAATAATATCAATAACTTGATGAACTTTGGGGTTAGACGACAATCTTATAAGCACATTCTTTAATTCACCTATAACTTTAACATTGGTTCGATCAAGTTGTATGATTTTTAAGGTGGAGGGTTCAACTTCAGCGTTAATCTTCTGACACATAGACCATGGAATCACATTGGATGACACTCCTGAGTCTACCATACAATTGTGCATGTTTCTATTAAATATTTCGAAAGTTAACAAAAATGGAGGTACATTTCTGTGAGTGCTAAGGGTGGTAGTTTGTGCCTTTTTACTCGCAGTTTCTAAAGCTACTTTATCTACATTATTTACATTATTTACATTATTTATAGGAAGGCTTCCTTTGTTAGGAGGATCAAGATTATTCTTTGTGGAAGTCTTCTGAGGAACTTTGTTCTGAACAACCTTGTTTGAATTACCATTCTCTGCGATGTTTTGCAACATTTTTTGTAACAAAGATGGAAATTTTAGTAACTCATAAACATAAATGTTAACACTTAAATTTTTAAGATCTTCAACTACATCATAATCTAAGTTGGGGTTCACATGACTCTGTTTAGTCTCATCTAGTTTAGATTGCTTTGGAGGTGAAGTCGTAGTGTTTTCGGCAGAAGGTTTGTTTGTTGTCTTACTCCTAGTATTATAGGGATGGTCTGTCTCGAAGTTAACTTGAAAGATGCTATCCGAGAAGTGTCCAAAAATATTTGGAGAAGACTCCTCTTCTTGAACTGTCCCTTGTTCAACTACCTCCTCAGGAATCTTAGGAGGCATCAAGTTATCCTAGGCTTCTAGAATCATTTGAAGGGCATATTGAGGACTTTCTAGATTAAGGCCCTCGGTGGTTGGATTAGGTCAGTTGGTGGAAAAAGGCTTCCAGAATGGGGCTTGTAAGGCCCTTTGCTCGAGGAAGCTTCTTCGGTCGTCCTTTTCAAGTCTATAACTTGATTTGACAGTTTTTGAACAACTTTAGTTAAGTTTTCTAAATCAGAGCTTTCAGGTTGTATTTTACTTTGAGTAGGTCTAGGGAGTATTTCGATCTTCTTTTTGGAAGATGAGCTAGTCTATGTTTCGTTGCTAGTAGAGTCTTTAAGACTAAGTATGTCTTTTTCAATCTAGCTGGCCTCCTCGAAGGCTTCTAACAACGTGTCTTTCTTAGATTGTTTAACCCAAATAGCTATACTTTGATGCAAGGCTTTAGCATAGTATGCTATTATAATATTCTCGGAAGGCATGGAATCCGCAGGGATTCGGTTTTTAAGTGTTAAGAATCTTTGATTAAAGTCTTTAATTTTCTCTTTTGGGTTCATTCTTAAGTTAGAAAGGTCCATGACTAGGACTTCCGGAGGCTTACCGTCTCCGAACTTTTCCAAAAAGCATGACTCGAACTTTTCCCAAGACACGATGGTATGGGGTTGTTGGGAAAAGTACCATGTAGATGCATTTCCCTCGAAAGTATAAGGGAACAACCTACATACTACGTCTTCATGCTCGACATTGTAGAGTCTTATGGCTAACATAAAAATTTTAATGTGATCTTCAGCGATCTATTTTGAGTCAGGGTCAAACTTGGGAAGCGATTTCTCCGGATGTTTAGGTAAGGGATGTTGAGCTCCAGGTATAGCTACGACATCCTGGTCGAGCCAAGGTCTAGCAGGATTGTTCTGGTTGGCCATTGGTGTAGTGGGTGTGGAAGGCTGAGAAGGGGAACTGCTCTTGTCAGAAGAGTCTTCTCCAGAAGAAGAACGGGATGATGGAGGTGGTGAGGGAGGTATTCCAGATCCTCCTACAGCAGGAGTGAGGATTGGATCTATAGGGTTCAAAATGAGATTAGTGCCTCCTAGTTGTTCTCTGATATCAGATAAATATATAGGTTGGTCCAAAGGTCGATTCTCATGTGTTCTTAAGAGAGATTGGCAAACAATCTCTTGTATGTCACCCCCTGTAGGATTTGTGGTTACTGGTTCAACTGTGATCCGCGTATCGTCATTCGATGTGGTTGTTGTTTGAGGGGGGATGTTATCGTTCGAATGACTTCTTTTTACTATAGGTGAGAGATTAGGTGATGGAGGAGTCTTGCGACCGCCTCATGCCATTAATAAATTTCAGGCCCTCCTTCTAGCGCCATTTGTTGATGGGCGAAATTGAATGCTCGCCAAATGGAAGAGTGGATCCGGTCTGAGGTTGTCTGAATAACCCAAGCCATTTGGGATGACCCACCCTGATGGGTTTAGTGGCTTTGTTAGCTAATCTAAGTCCTAGGAAAACAAAAGAAAACTACACTAAATAAACTAATCTAAATGAAAATGACAATTAAAACTAACTAATAAATAAATCTGAACTACTAATATATGAAATTTACTATCTAATACTATAATAACTCTACGAAATTTAATATTCAACTATCAACAGAATTAAATCTTAATCACAAATGTACAATATTTACAAATTACATATTTAAATGAAACCTGCAAAAGTCATTTGTAGTCTGTCCTAAGACAGCGAAACTATTGTTTTTTGATTTTCATAATTTTATGAGAAAGAAATAAACTGAAAAACCTATCTAAGCTAAGAAACTAAAATGATAATTCTAACTAAGAATCTAAACTATATATATATCTAACTAAAGTACTTAAATTATACTAACAAATTAACTATTAAACAAAATATAGCAAACTGACCTGAAGTAACGCTTTAGGTTTGTCATGTGTATGATGGTTGATTCAGCTGTTTGGTGGGAGGAAACCCACACCAGATTCTCCACGAGCTTCTCGTAAACGGAAAGATGTTGTGCTCTTCAAATATATATAACAGGACAAATAAGACATAAAAAATTACAACAATCTTATAATTTACAAATCATCACAATTAGATAAACCTGTGTGTAAAGATTTGTACAAATGATTCATTTAATGAAAAAGATAAACCTGTAATTCATTAAACTGCTGCAGAATAATTGCTATATTTTTTAAATAAGAGATATCAGATATGGATGACATATAAATCAAGTTACATCAACCTGCAATGAATTATGATAGCTAAAGTAGTCGATAATAAATTGCAAACTGATACACAGAAAACTTGAAACAAAAGTTTGATATATTGAAAGCGAAAGCTGTTACAAGACATCAACTTTCATCTCAGTGTGAATCATAAATCCATAGTCAGGTTCTCCAACAGTGATGATGATGGGTTTATTACAAAAAATAACAAGTATTTAAAGCCCTCCCATAGGGTAAAACATTCCTGTGGGAATTATCAAAACAGTTTACCGAAAATATGGAGGCAATCTCCCAAGTCTGATTAAAACTAACACCCTATACTAAAACTGTATCACAAAAACATATCTCAAACTTCCAAAACATGCCCAATTCATCATTGTAATTCATATGCACCTGAAAGAAGACAAAAATAGACAAGTTTAAAAGATATTTTATTGATAGAATTGACAAAAATCTAATTTTTAAGACTAGCTACAGAATCTTGCGATTCTGGAGCTGGTCTAAATTAAACACAGAATCGTTTCAAAATCAATTCAAATCTTAAAGAATATATTCAAACTATTGAACAATATTTGATTGCTAATTAGAAACCAAACGAATCATTCCAATCAAAACTTCTATGCTAATTTGAAAGCAAGCGAAATTGTGGTCAATCGAATGACAACTGAGATACATGCACTCTGTTCAACATTTCTTATCACCAACTCAGGGTAAACAGAATCACATTTGATAATTCGACAGTAATGAAATGATTTTCATGAACCAATTCCAATCGACACAAACTGTAACCGGTTAAACAAATTTTCCATGCAATAGTTTATGTTGCCTTATCCATTAACAAAAATCATTTTCGAATCAAAAAGAAATCGACAGGATCATTTTTCAAATTGATATAACTATATTAAACATATACAAACGATCATACTAATTGTGGCATGCAACAATCATTTGTAAATCAAATCAAACATGAACGAATCGAAACAATTTGGGGTCGATACAATCGTTATGAATCAACACAGCTCTACGATTTTAGCGAATAGACCTTTTGCACAGGTCGAATTTAACCAGAATCCAAACGAGAATATTAATTCAATACAAAACAGAGTCGTTCCTGGTAAATCGAAGTCAACGGGGTTGTTTTGAGTTTATTAGGAACAAATGAAACTAATCGAAATCAAGCCAAATCGACTATCCTAAATCAAATGAACAGAATTGATTCAAAAACAAACCAAACCGAATCTAAAACCAATCAATTGCCTATACTAAGTTGGGCATGACAAAATCGCATAACCTAAATATAGCTACATTTGAGTTTAGTAACCTGAATCTACTATACAGGAAACATAATCATTTCAAATGTATTAAAATGAACAGAGCTAATTTGAAAGCAAAACCGAATCCATTATATTAATTCGAGCAAACTTACAAAGAAAAATTCATATTGAAATTCATACATGGACAACCAGAAAACAACTCGGTCATGATAATTTGGAATTGACGAAGGTTGTTTCCATTTCGACATTCCTGAAGACAATCGAACCGGTGGTTTTTTGTTTCTTGTCAATAGCTTGAAGCCTGTCTCTTTCTTTCGACAACACTGTAACTTGGTCCTCTAACGATTTGATCTTTGACTGCAACAAGGGAACGTTGGTGTAATAATGCTCTAGCCACACATTGCATTGGATACATGATGTTTGCTCGGGCTTCAATATCACAGGCGAGGGTTTGTTTAAATCGCCAGGGGTTTCACTATGTAGCTTGATTCCTGGGTAGTTAGGATTGTTTTTGAGACAAGGGGGTAAATTAGATACATAGTCATAGGGTTTTGTAGAGCACAGGCCATGGGAATAGGGGTACTATTCAGCTAAGAAACACTCGATATCGAAGTCCGAGTCCTCGCTCAGAACTATGGGATTTTGGTTGACGTTTTTCTTAGGTTTATTCCAGGCAAGTCTCGATATCAATCGCGCATTTTTCTTACCCTTGTTGTCGACAGTAGGATCACTGTTGTATTTCTTCTTCCCAGGACTTTTAATGACCTTAATATTATCCTTAGTGCACGAGTCAACCAAAGCATCAGGTAGGTCCAAATCGGGGCAAACTCAAGGTTTGACAGGGGGTAAGAGGATATGCAGTGGCATGGTTGGTCTAGCCAAAGTCTCACTGACCACAGCCTTATCGATTTGAGCAGACTCTGGGTTAGCAAAGCCATTTCTAGACAAAAAGGCTTGCCAATTATCGCGATGAAGGTTCAAATGGTGGACGATAATGAGTTTAATTAAGTCGTGGTGAAACATGTTTCTATCATCCTTCTCACGTTTGAATCTCTTAGACATCATATAAAGACTACGCAAGAAGTAATGTGGCATGTTAAAAGGATAGCCCATTAAATTCATCAACAGCCGAAGGTGATACAAAAAGACCAAGCCATACCGACCTTCACAAGTCACAAATTGTTTTACAATTACCAAAAGATCATGCCACCTTGGTTTGAGGGTAGAAATAGGCATACCTTTATCACATGAGACAAGCTTCCTTGATACGAGTAGTAAAGGCCATGACACCTCATCGACTTTGGAGTTTTTAAACCATCGTTGGCCTGTAGCTGCCAGTAATGTAGCAGAGCTTATGAATTCTTCATTGAGCTCGAGTTGTATGTCACCTACTTTAGCCCTGCACCTGTCAAAGGTGAGGGTGAATTGTTGGGCAACCGAAAGGTTAAAACCATTGAACCTCTGGATAAACATGAGCCAACCACTATTTTCTAAATCCTTTCGAGCATTATCGAATAGTAACAGAGCTTGGTTACCATTTGGCTCTATGCGCACCACTGGTGCCATAGACAGGAGCACACGGTGAGCGAGGTGAATGGGCCAGGGTTTGAAAACAGTATATGTAGGAGCAGAACGCTTATAGGCTTACCCAAAAACTAGCAAAGGTGAACCGAGATAGGGGGAAAACATTAATGAAAGAACGTGCGAAGGTGGTGGAGCTAGTTTAGCCCATGCACAACAGTCATATCGCATAGTACAACTACCGACACATATAACATTCAAACCATTATGCATATGTTAAAAACCATGCCATTCAATCAATCAATGAAATGTATGGTAAGTGGACCAAACATTTGCGCGAGAAATAGTCATAGTTTTAAAACCAAGCAATAATTCGAAATCACACCAAGGGTTCGATCATATGAAATATGTGTTGTGTGAAATGATTTATACGAGGGGTATAACCACAACGCCAATCATTTTCATGAAACAAATGTGTCAAGGGAATCGATTAAAAACTATAGAAATCAAACCATCAATGCATCACAAACTTGATCATAATATCATCACAGTCTTGTAAAACGAAGTCATATTAACAATTAAAATAAAAAACAAATGAGTAAAAGATCTTGGATTATTGTCAACTGTATAAGCATAATTAAAATGGGAATGAAATGGACATATCGACAAGAAATATCACAACAATGCAGTGACGATTTTAATGTGACTTCGAAAACCAAGTTTTAACGCTTGTAGTTGTGAAAATGAGAACCAAGGTAAGTGTGCAAACACACGAAATAATAGTGTCATTTTATTCGAGAATTGCGACGAAAATCAAGCTTTGCAAAACACTGGTGTAGGCAGCTTATAAGGATAGTAGAAAAATGTGAATTGGCTGCCAACAAGGTTGTACTCAAAATGTCTAAAGTCAGAAGCTCAAAGTGCTTAAGGAGTTAAGCCCAGTGTCACAACCTAAGGTCATATGCGGAGAGGGACTAGTGTGGAAGATCTAGCGCCCAAAATCTAAGCCATTCAGAAAGATTTCTTAGAAGAGATCACATGTGTCATACAACTCGTGGATAAACAAAAAATGAAACCTGTATAAGGAATTCCAAAGCTATTGAAGGTCCAAAAGAGATAATCTAGCTCAATATTTTAAGATCTTGGACCGAGAGGTCATGCATCCATTTGGAGAGAAGTGAGGTTTGCACCAAGTGGTATCAGAGCCTGAAAAATATCAAATTTGTACTCTGTGTGTTAAAAACAATTGCAACAATTATGTCGAGGATACACATAGAACCACCTGTATAAAATTGTGTTGTAGGCAGAGAAATGAGAGAGCTTCATGCAAGGTTGGAAGTAATGGAAGTGATGTAGAGAATAACACTTGGCATTGGAGATGTCAGTGTTGCATAAAGTGAAGAAATAGAAGTTGAAGAAGCTACAAGGGAAGATGTGGCTGAAGAGAACTTATTGAAAGACATTGTGAAGTTGGGAGCTAGAGAAAATATAGACGTCCCAATGTATGAATGTAACCTAGATGTCGAGGAGCTATTGGACTGGATAAGGCCCATTGATAAGAATTTCAACTATGAATATGTTGATGAAGGGAAGAAGGTGAGACATGGTGTCGTTAGATTAAAGGGATGTGCAACATTGTGGTAGGATGAAGTGCAGACAGATAGGAGGAGAAAAGACAAATACAAGATAAAGAATTGGGATAGAATGGTATCCAAATTAAAAGATAAATTCATACCTAAGGATTACCAGATAAATTTGTTCAGGAAGTTACAGAGCCTGATACAGAGGAGTATGATAGTGAAAGAGTACACAATAGAATTCTATAGGCTGAATATCAGGACTGGACAAAGGGAGAAAGATGATGAAAACTTTTCTAGGTATATAAATGGATTGAGGTATGAAATCGAGGATGAGATCAACATGATGACCATAAGGATAATGGAGGATGCTTATTAGATTGCACTGAAGGAAGAAGAAAAGTTGGCCAGAAACCATATTTAGTGAAGCAGAGGAAGAGGCTCAAATAGAGGTAAGGGAATTTTCTATGACAAGGCGCAGAAAATTAGGGATGAGATTGAGAAATCATATGGTCACTTTTATAGGGAAGGAATTTCTTGAAGAAGAGCGTTTGGTGGGAGAAATTATTTTCCTCAAGGACGAGGAAGAGGTAAAGGAGGTGAAGTCAAATGTTATTATTATGGAAAGACAAGACATATGTCTTGGGAATGCCTCAAGAGGAATAAAGAAGGAGGAGGAGAAGCACACATTTCTGAAGCCTAGAAGAATGTGGAATGAGATGTAGTAGAAGGAGGACAAAACCTTATGATGAGGAAAGTTCTTCTAAAGACAGAGAAGGAAATAGAAGACTCAGTTCAGGGAACGGGGTTGTTTAGGACTGATTGTAAAACAAAGGAAAACGTTTGGAAGATGATTATAGATAGTGGGAGTAATGATAATTTAGTATCCATATAGATGGTGGAGAAGATGGAGATGGAGACAATTTCTCACCCAAGGCTATATAAAGTATCGTGGTTGCAGAAAGGACATCAAGTAATGGTAAGTCAATTATGCAAAGTTGAATTTAAAATAGGAGGTTATAAAGATGAGATTTTGTGTGATGTAATTCCTATGGATGTTTGTCATATTTTTTGGGGGAGACCATGGTTGTTTGATAGGAATGTCATTCATGATGGGAGAAAAAATACTTACAATCTAGAGAAAAATGGTAGAACCCACATGTTGTTGCCAATAGAAGAGAAGAAAGAAAAGGAAGAATCCAACACAAAAATACTTCTCATGAGTGGGAAGGGATTATTGAATGAGATCAATAAAGATCAAGAAATGAAATTTGTTGTAGTAAGGAAGCCAAGATTTATCCTTACCAATGCTTCCATGGATGGTTTACCTAAAGAAATCGAGGAATTGTTAGAGAATTTTGTTGACATAGTGGTGGATGAGTTACCTCACTCATTACCACCCATTATGAGTATTAGCCATCATTTTGATTGATTCCAGGAGCCAGTTTGCCAAACAAAGAAACGTATAGGTTAACACCTTGAGAGAATGAATAGATTAAGAATCAAGTTCAGAAGTAGTTGGAAAAGGTTTAGTCAGGGAAAGTCTAAGCCCATGTGAAGTTCCAACCGTATTAAGTGGAAGGATGGAGGATGGAGAATGTGTACAGATTCCCAAGCCATCAACAAGATTACTATCAGGTATATATTCCCTTTACCCAGAATGGATGATTTGATCGTTTGTTTGAGTGGAGAAAGTTATTTTTCAAAAATAGACTTGAAAAGTAGATATCATCAGATAAGAATGAGAGAGGGAGATGAATGGAATACAATATTAAAGACAAATGAAGGTTTGTTTGAATGGATAGTCATGCCATTTGGATTTAAAAATGCTCCAAGTACATTTATGAGGTTCATGAATGAAGTACTGAAAGACTTCATAGGTAATTTTTTCATTGTATATTTGGATGATATATTATTTTTCAGCAAAACATAGGAAGAACATTTATAACACTTGACATTAGTGATGAGGAGGTTGTAGAAAAAAAAGTTGTTAATAAACTTGAAGAAAAGTCATCTTATGAAGAAAAAAATCATATATTTGGGTTTTGTGATCTCTTCAAATGAATTGAAGATGGATCTAGAGAAGGTAAGAGAAAACAAACAATGACCATCACGAAGGAGCATATTTGAGGTGAGAAGTTTTCATGGGTTAGCAATTTTTTATAGGAAAATTATCAAAAAATTTAGTGGTATATGTGCACCCATAATGGACACTGTGAAAAATAAACATAGGTATTTTAATTGGACAGAGGAGGCTAAGGAAATATTCAGAGTGTTGAAAAAGAAGATAACAAAACAACCAATTTTGGTTTTACCAGATTTTGGAAAGACATTTCAGGTAAGATGTGATGCAACTGGAATAGCCATTGGAGCAGTATTGAGTCAATATAATAGGCCAGTTTCTTATTTCTGTGAGAAGTTGAATGACACCAAGGATAAATATTCTACATATTACAAAGAGTTTTATGCAGTGATTCAAGATTTCAAGAAATGGAGACACTATGTAATTCCAAAAGAGTTTGTCTTGCATAGTGATAATCAAGCTTTGCAATTTATTACTAGGAAAGAGAAGTTGAATCAGATGCATGCTAAGTGGGTAGAATTCATACAAAATTTTACTTTTGTCATTAAATATATTTTTGGAAGTGCTAATAAATTTTCATATGCTTTGAACAGGAGGAGTTTGGTTGTACAGAAATTTCAAGTGAATACCTTCGGGTTTGAGCACCTTAGGGAAACGTTTTAGGAAGATACATATTTTAAGGAGGCTTATGAAGCATATGAAAATCCTTTGTTGAGGGATAAAAACTCATGGGAAGAATATTTAATCTAGGATCGATTGTTGTTTAGAAGAAGTCAATTGTGTATAACAAGATGCTCAATGAGAGATAGTTTGTTGAAATAAAAACATAGTGGAGGTCTAACCGAGCATTTATTTCATGCAAAAACATTTGCAGAACTGAATATTTTGTATTATTGTCCGGGTATGAGGGAAGATGTGAAGAAATTTGTAGACAAATATAAGATTTTTCAACATATAAAAGGAAAGAGACAAAACACTCATTTGTATCAGTCATTGCCTATTCGAGAAAGGCCTTGGGATGCAATTTTTATAATTTTGTATTTTGATTACCTAGAATCCAGAAGGGAAGTGATTCCATATTTATTGTGGTCGGTAGATTTTATAATATGGCACATTTCATACCATGCTAGAAAACAAAAGATGCTACACACATGACTAATTTTGTTTCTAGAGAAGTTGTGAGGCTACATGAATTTCCCAGAAATATAGTCTCGGACAGAGACACTAAGTTTGTATGAAACTTTTAGAGGACTCCATGGAATATGTTGGGAACTAATTTATCTATTAGTTCAACATATCACCCTTAGAAAAATGAAAAGACTGAAGTGGTGAACATGAGTTTGGGAATTTTGTTAAGGAGTTTAGTCACTGAACAAGGTCATCAGTGGGATCAGATTCTGACATAAGTGGAATTTTCATTTAAAAATTCACTAAATAGAAGCACCGGGAAAAGTCCATTTGAGATAGTATATGGAAGACATCCAAGAGGGATTGCAGAATTGAGAGAATTGAAACAAGATGAGTTTAGAAGCATTGGAGAAGAATATTTTTCTACCTAAATGAAAAGACTCCATGACCAAGTCAGGAGACAGCTACATGATAGTAATCAAAAGTATAAGAACAAAGTTGATTAGAAAAGAAGAGAAGTTCAATTTGAAGTGGGAGATGAAGTTTTAGCTCATTTGAGAAAGGAAAGGTTTCCAAGAGGAACATACAATAAATTTAAGATGAAGAAGATAGGACCATGCAATATCCTCAGGAAATTTGCAGCAAATGCTTATGAGATTGAGTTGCCAGATAATGTTGGGATATGACCGATATTCAATGTTGTAGACCTGTATCCTTATAGAAGAGATGATGATGGAGAATTAAATGATCAGGAAGAGATTTAGTGGAAAGAACATATGTCCATAGTAGAAAAAAATAAGATGGAGAAAATATTAGAACATAGAGTTGGAAAGAAGACCAAAATAAAGATGTACCCTGAATATTTGGTGAAGTAGGAAGATCACCCAGTGGAGGATCAAGTTGGGTAACTAAACCTGATATTTTGAAGCATGGAAAAAGAGTGCGAGACCTCATGGGCAGGATTCCATGAATATTTTGGCCAGAGGAATATGATGCAAGAGCATCGCTATCAAATAAAGAAAAGTGAAAGTGGAGGCCGAAATCGACACCTCAACACATTGAAAGAACTGAACCAAATCTTAATCAACTTGGTAATGGTGCATAAATTTTTTGAATTTATCATTGATTAATTAGTTGTATATAAAATCAGGCCACCGTTTGAAATGACGGATTATTGTAAATCCTTACACAACTGTAAGATATTACATGTGTAGGATATTATCCCTTATTAGTCATTAGGTTTCACTTAATTAATATGAGTAGGTAACCGCTAGATTAGAAGGTGGTAGAACTTAGATAGGATGGAGAAGAGCTCGAGAGCCGACTCCTTAGACAAGTTTTTCACTATATATTTTGTAGGAGATAGCAGCTGTAACCATGAAGTTTTGGATTGAATAGAACAGAGGAGAATTTATCCAATTGTACAGTGTTGATACTGTTTACAATTTCACTGTTGTTATGAGTTTTGTGAACGTATGAGGTTCATGGTGAATGAATGAATTCATTAAGAATTGAATAAGTTTCAATTGTTTCTCTTTTGTAAGTTTATGCAAGGAGTGTGTTGAACATGATAAGTCAACTGAGAGGGGTGGTGAATCAATTGTATAAAATTTATTTCATTTATAAGTAGATTACATATTAATCAATAAATCATGCCTTTAACATTTAACTTGCAGTAATACATTTAACCAATAAATATACAATCACATAAATGGAGCAATGAAACAATGATTTTTCATGAGGAAACCCAAAAGGGAAAAACTTGTTCTTCTTATGAATGAAAGGCAAGCTCAAACATCTCTTTACATTCTTATTTTATCTGAGCTAAAACTCAGATGAGGCTGCTACCTATGTTTCTTCAGCACCTACTAAATGGAAGCTACACCTCCCAAATGTACAAGCATCAACTTGTACAGGAGACTTTTACCGTATCCTCTTGCTCCTCCCTACCGCCATGTAATCCTTCTCTGTCACTAAGAATCTGCAAACCAAATATTTGTCTTCTATGTCAAAGATTAAGCATTCAAATCCTCTATGTTTATATATTTATATCAGAATCCATTCTTGACCAAACCACTTATAAATAAATTCTCTCTTCAAATCTTATCTAACAATAAGTCTATTCTCTGCACATTCTCTTACTAAATATATTTGAAACAATTCATTCATAATATATATATATATATATATATATATATATATACTTTTCAAGAGAAATCAGAACTGTTGCACCTATGTATATGTCATGTTGCTTTAATGAACTTCTTTTCATAAATCCTTTGGACCTGTATCACTTTCAATCAATTGATCTCTAGTTCTCTTTCTTCATATTTTTCTGCTCTTCATTAATGCTCTATTTTCATTGTCTCTGTATGTCTATAATTTTGTTCATTTCAATTACAAAGATAAAAAAAAATTCCTCCTTTCTATTCAAGAGAAACAACTCACACTTCAATGTCTCTCACATCCTCATGCTTCATAGAAAGAGTGTTATATATAATCAAAATAGTTAGAATATCCTTCAGGAATTTGTTTCAACCTATGTAACTGACTATAACTGATAACTTACTTCATGTTCGATCATGATAGAGGAAAGAGAAAAGAATGCACAGTTTCCCTTCGATTAGATTGCTTGAATAATCCACACCGTTGATTCATAATCGTTAGAACTATGACTTGAGCCTTGCTTATGGTTGTTGAATTATGACCGTCGGAGTTATTTACTTAAGTTTGTGTTTGATTAATTCATAAAAATGAAAACTGTGCCAATGGAATACCATTCCGAATGTTCAACACATGTATGCACCACTTGTGGTAAGACAACTGTGCTGATGGAATTCCATTCCGAATCTTCAACACATGTATGCACCATTTGTGGTAAGAATGTTTAGTTATATTTTGTCTCTTCATACCTATGACCGAAAACTATTCCATTCTCTCTCAACGATGGAATGCTAATCCGAAAATTGTGCCATTCCAAATCTTCCATAAACAACAATGCCGACAAACTCCACAATGCTCTGTTCAAAACACTTGTATGCTGCCAATAAAACAATGAACAACAATGCCATCAAACTCCTCCACAATGCTAACAAATTCTCTATTCAAAATGTTATGTTTATACATGTGTATTCTGTCAATAAAGCAATGAACAATTATGCCAACAAAACTCCTCCACAATGCTAACAAATGCTCTGTTCAAAATAATGTTTTCCATTAATGATAGCTGCACCTATAAAAATAATGCCAACAAGGCCATTAAACTAATATGTCAATATTGGAGAATATCTAACCCATGTAGACCTCATTCATAACCATTGCTAACATTTTATGCCATATTAAACTTTGATATTGCATATTTAAGGTTAACATCAATGACAACTAAAGTTAACATAAAATGAAAACATGTTGAATGTAATTCCAACACTCTTAGCAACCTGGCCAACAAACTCCCCCTTTGGCATTGATGGAAAACTTTAAATCCTTTCAATCCTTTCTCCCCCTTTTTACATCTATGGAAAAGAATCAACCATACTCCCCCTGAAAAATAAAACCACCTATAAAGAGGTATCATACCACCAACTCCCCCTATCAAAATAATCAATAAACTTGTGCAATCTGATAACAAATATAAAAATTATAGCATGAAATCCTGTAAAACATATTACAGAGGTAATACCCCCAACTGATCCCTGAGAATTTGAAATTACATATTGGGTAATGGTTTAGTAAATATATCTACAAGCTGGTCCTTTGTGCCAACATATTCCAGTTTTATAACATTATACATAACCCACTCTCTCAAAAAATGAAATTTGATGGGAATGTGCTTTGTTTTTGAATGCATAATAGGATTTTTGGAAATACTGATTGCACTCATATTATCACAGAAGATAGATATAGGTTCATCATAATGAATGTGTATATCTTGCAACATCTGTTACATCCATAGAACCTGAGTGCAACAATTTACAACTGCAATGTATTCTTCTTCAGCAGCAGACAAAGACATTGTTGATTGCTTCTTACTTGACCAACTTGCAAGACATCCTCCAAGAAAAAATGCTCCTCCACTAGTACTCTTCCTGTCATCAACACAATCTGCCCAATCAGCGTCATTGAAAGAATAAAGATGAAGATGATTACCTATAGGATACCACAAACCATACTTTGTTGTTCCCTTGAGATATCTAAAAATTCTTTTGACTGCAAGTAGATGAGAAGTTTTTGGTGAAGCATGAAACCTACCAACTTGTCAAACTGCATGCATAATATCAGATCTTGTAGCTGTAGAATAAATAAGACTACCAATCATAGATCTGTACACTTTTTGATCAACATCTTCTGTATCATGAAACTTACTTAATTTACAGCCAGTAACCATGGGAGTACTAGCCAGTTTAGAATATTCCATCTAAAATTCTTAAGCATTTCATTGATATAATTGGTTTGAGAAATGGAAATTCCTTTATCAGATTGAGTAATTTCCAAGCCTAAGAAAAACTTCATTTCTCATAGTATGGACATCTCAAACTCTTTCTGCATACTTTCAACAAACTGTTTACTGAGCCTATCATCATCACTACCAAAAATGATATCATCTACATAGATCTCAATAATAATCAAGCTATCATTTTCTTCTTTCATGTAAAGATTACTATCAGTGTTACCTTTCCAGAACCCTTCCTTCCTTAAATAATTGTCAAGTTTGGAATACCAAGCCCTTGGTGCTTTCTTCAGCCCATACAATGCCTTTTTCAACTTGTAAACATATTGTTCTACTTCTTGTACCTAAAAACCATCTGGTTGTTCCATGTATACTTCTTCTTCTAAATCACCATTAAAAAATGTAGACTTTACATCCATTTGATAAACTTTAATGTGATTAGAACTAGCATAAGCTAAAATCATCCTAATGGCTTCCATTCTTGCAACAAGAGAAAAAGTTTCACCATAATATATTCCTTCTACCTGTGCATACCCTTTACACACTAATCTAGCCTTATTTCTAGTGACTTTTCCTTCTTCATCCATCTTATTTCTGAAAACCCATTTATCCCCTATGAAATTTCTATTCAAAGGTCTAGGAACCAATTCCCATGTCTTATTATTTTCTATTTGAATAAGTTCTTCATTCATTTCTTTCATCCAGCATTCATCTTTAATTGTGTCTTCAACATTTTTTGGTTCAATCAAAGAAAGTAAAGATACCTATTCATGAGTTGAGGTGGATTCTTGCTTTCCGCTTCTTGTTCCAACACCTGCATTTATGTCACCAATTGATTTCTCTATATTCTCTTGCTTGGATTCTTTGAAGGAGTCATGCTTTTGGATGGATTTGTGCCCTGTATCAAAGTAGGAATTAATTTTTCACTATCAGCAGCCTTAGTTTATTTTGTTTCACTTACTTCATCATTCATTTTATGCTTGTCATATATCTCATATATTTAATGATTCTTTTGTTTAGATTTGGACTTCAAAAATGAGGACTCATCAAATTTCACAACTATGGATTCAACTATTTTGTTCAATCTAAAGTTGTAACATTTATAAGATTTCCTTGAATAAGAATACCCAACTAAAATACCTTCATCTTCTCTTGAGTCCAACTTTCCCAAATGCTTGTCAATTCTCTTGATATAACATTTACTACCAAAATTTTTGAAATGTTTAATGCTAGTTGGTCTGCCTTTTCATAGATGATAGGGTGTCTTAAAATGATTGTTTCTTAGCAAGATTCTATTCAAAATGTGAGCAACATTATGAATAGCTTGAGGCCATAGTATATCGCTTATTTTAGATTCATTGATCATAGTTCTAGCCATCTCCATAACAATCCTATCTTTCCTTTCAACCACTCCATTTTGTTGAGGTATTTCAGTAACAAAATGTCTTCTTATCCCATTTTTATCACAGTAACTATTGAATTCTTTAGACACAAATTCTCCTCCATTATTTGATCTTAAACATTTGATTTTCACGTCACATTCATTTTCAGTTGACTCCTTAAAGTTTTGAAAACAACTAAGAGTTTCAGATTTCTTTTTCAATAAAAACATCCATGTCATTCTACATAAAATGACACCATTTATGGCACTTTATGGATACCACCCTCCTTCCATCACTTCTTCTCTAAATTAAAAATATAAGGTTCAAGTAGTGGAAAATCACATCGAGAATCAACAACAAGTTATCCAAATCTTAAAGGACAACCTGACCATGTCACAGAATCACATGAAACAACAAGAAGATCAACATCGTAGTGAAAGAAGTTTTGAAGTAGGGGATTGGGTGTTTTTAAGACTACAACCATACAAACAGATGTCCCTCAAGAAAACCAAGAAGGATAATAAATTATCACCAAAGTACTGGGCCCTTATAAGGTGTTGCAAAAGATTGGTACTATGGCATACAAATTGGAGTTGCCTGCATCTTCACGGGTACACCCAGTTTTCCATGTTT
>SNQJ01S0007536.1:198156-221923 GCA_010110895.2 Picea sitchensis | reverse complement strand
TGGGGCATATTATATTAGTAATGTTATTTTATTTATGTCGGCTTTAGGCCATTAGTTGTAATTATACCTCCTAGTCTCCTATATATACCAAGGAGACATTTTCATTTTGAATTATCTTGTACTTGAACATTTAAGTGGGGTAAGAGGAGGTTTCCCCCTTGAAGAGGCTTATTATCTGAAATTATCTCTTTTTCAAGGAGTTGAGTACTTTTTTTCTGAGATTTTTCTATGCTATATTGATATTTGGTTCTTAACATATGGTAGAAAATATGTTAAGAATAGTAGAAAATATCTTTCTCCTTTTAATCTTGTTGTTCTCATAGGTCCATAGACATCAACATGTACTATTTCCAATGGTTTAGTTGTTTAATGTTCTTTGGTTTTGAATTTAACTCTAGTTTTCTTACCATGTTGACATTTCTTAGAAACAAAACTTGAAAGATTCTTTATGACAGGTAAATCTCTTATTGCTTCCTTTTTATTCAACTAAATCAGATTTTCAAATTTAATATGTCCAAGTCTTTTGTTCCACAACCAACTTTCATCTTCACTCCCAAGATAACATTTTTCATTTTCTTCATCTAGTATGTAAATGTTGCTTAAAGTTCTTGTGGTTGTTCCAACTAGTTTATTTGATTTTATATCCCTGATTTGACATGCTTTTGAATCAAAAATCATAAAATGACCTTTATCACAAGTTTGACTTACACTCAATAAGTTATGTTCCATTTCCTCAACCAATAAGACATTTTCAACCATGATTTTCCTGTTGTTTAGACATACAGTTTCTCTTTCAACTATCCTAGCTGATTAATCATTTCCAAAGGCGACTGTACCTTCTTTTCCTTCATCTAGTTCAAAAAATATTTTTTTTCTACCTGTCATATTATTTGAACATCCACTATCCACAACCCATTTTACTTTATGTTCTTCTTGTAGAGCTATAATGCATTTTTCAGTGTTCAGATTTTTACTTTTCTTTTTCCAATATTTGGTTTTCAGATCTGTGTAAGTAGGTTCATTAAATTTCTGAAAACTCATAGGACAATTTCTTGACACATGCCCAAAGTTGTTACACTTATAACATTCATTCTCATATCTTAAAGTGTCAAATATGGTGTAAGAGTAGTTTATATTGTTTTGACTAGTTTTACTATATCCTCTTCCATATTCAAAATTAGACCTTTCATGACTGTTATGTGCATTTATCTTTTTTGAAAAACTATTAAAAAATGTAACCTTATGTCCATGCTTATAAAAAAATAAATAGTAGCCTTTAAACCTATTCTGATGTCTTCCATAACTTCTTCTATGCACTATTGAAGCCCGATTCTCTTTTTGCCTTTCTGATTCCATCTTCTTACCAGTAATTTTCTCATGATTATCCTCTATCCCTGCTTTCTCAACACTTGAACTAGAACATCCATTAGTTATTGCAGATTTATAACCAATTCCAGTCTTATCATATGTTGATCTTTGACTACAAATAATTTGATCCAACACTTGAGAACTATGATTCATGTTATTTTCTTGTACTTTCTTTCTTAATGAGATTAATTCAATTTTTAAACCTTCAATTTCCTTATCCTTTTCTGCAAGCATTTTAGTTAGAGCTTCTCCAGTCACTCTAGCCTCTTCTATTTTAAGCTTTAAGTCAACTAACATGATTTCAATTCTCTCAATCAAACCATTTTATTTAAGTAATTCAAATTATAGATTCTCAATTTCTCTTTTAGAATGTTTTCATTCTTTTCTCACTTTTCTTAATTCATTTAAAGCACTTACCAGTTCAGCTTCTAGATCTAATTCACCTTCTTCTTCTTCACCAGATTGATCATCCTAATTTTTTGTAGCCATAAAAAGTTG
The DNA here is from genome assembly GCA_010110895.2 of Picea sitchensis. NCBI lineage: Eukaryota > Viridiplantae > Streptophyta > Pinopsida > Pinales > Pinaceae > Picea > Picea sitchensis. The sequence goes on along the minus strand of SNQJ01S0007536.1, from coordinate 220,057 downwards.
TATATTTGAACTATCATCACTTTCATCAGATTCTGAAATAGCACTGTCATGTTTTATATATAGGCTTTTCTTTTTGTAAGTATTTCGTTGAAATTTTTTTTTATGTCTATTCTTGAATTCCTTAGGTTTTATATCACTATCTTCTTCATTATCATCATGCTTATTGTAATGACACTTAGAAGAAAAATGTCCAATTCTACCACAACCAAAACATTTCAGAGGAAGATTACCTTTATACTTGCCAGTACATCTTTTCATATTTTTAACAAAATTTTCTTCTTCCACATCACCTTCTAACTCCTCATGACTATTGATTTCTTCTTCAATATTTTTCTTATATTTCTTTTCCATCTTGAAAGCTGCTTCTTTCCTAAAATAATTCTCACAACAGGTTCTCATCTCACATGTTGTTATAATTCCATGTAATTCATCCATTTCTAAAGCATCAAGATCTGTTATTTCTTCTAATCTTGCATGAAGTGATCTAAGTACCTTTTTCACAATAATATTATTTTGAATTGTTTCTCCTAGACCTCTCATTGTGTTAACTACTTCATCAATACGAAGAAAATAGGTAGTTATATCTTCAGATTCTTCCATTTTCAGACTTTCAAATTGAATTCTATATGATTGTATCTTATCACTCTTTACCTTAGTGTGTCCTTCATATACATTTTTCAATTTATCCCATATTTATTTTGTTGATGCACAATGCATAACTTTAACAAATTCTGACCCTGCTAGACCTCCGAGTATTGCATACATAGCTTTGGAATTACTCTCATAGAGTCTCTTACCTGTAGCATCTATTGGAATGCTTGTTGGGGCTTTATATTCATTTAGTACAACCTTCCAGATATCTACTCCTTGAGTCTGTAAAAACAACTTCATTCTGATACTCTAAAAAGCATAATTATGACCATCAAATAAAGGCAATCCATGTTTTGTAAATTCTGACTTCTTATCCATTATGAATGATCAAAAACTTCCAGTGGTTAAAATGATTTCTTGAAGTAACCTAGCTCTGATACCAATTGTTGAACATGATAAGTCAACTGAGAGGGGGGGTGAATCAGTTGTATAAAATTTCTTTCATTTTATAAGCTAATTACTTATTAATCAATAAATCATGCCTTTGACATTTAACTTGTAGTAATACATTTAACCAATAAATATACAATCACATTAATGAAATAGTGACACAGTGAGTTTTCATGAGGAAACCCAAACGAGAAAAACCTCTTCTTCTTATGAATGAAAGGAAAGCTCCAACTTCTCTTTACATTCTTATTTTATATGAGCTACAACCCATATGAGGTTGCTACCTATGTTTCTTCAGTACCTACTGAATGGAAGCTACACCTCCCAAATGTACAAGCACCAACTTGTACAATAGACTTTTATAGTCTCCCCTTGCTCCTCCCTACCACCCTCTAATCCTTCTCTATCACTAAGAACCTACAAACCAATTCTTTATCTTCTTTGTCTAAGATTAAGAATTCAAATCCTCTCTGTTTATATATTCATATAAGAATCCATTCTTGACCAAACCACTTATAAATCAATGTTCTCTTCAAATATTATATAACAATAAGTTTATTCTCTGCACATTCTCTTACTGAAGATATTTGAAACAATTCATTCATCATATATATATATATATATATATATCTATATATATATATATATATATACCTTTCAAGAGAAATCAGTGTTGTTGCACCTGTGTATATTTCAAGCTCTTTCATGAACTTCTTTGCATAAATCCTCTGGACCTGTATCACTTTCAATCAATTGATCTCTAGTTCTCTTTCTTCACATTTATTAATGCTCTATTTTCATCGTCTCTATATGTCTATAATTATTTTCATTTGAATTATGAAGATAAAAGAAAATTCCTCCTTTCCATTTAGGAGAAACAACTCACACTTCAATGTCCTTTCTATTCAGGAGAAACAACTCACACTTCAATGTCTCTCATGTCCTCATGCTTCATAGAAAGAGTGATCTATATAATCAAAACAATTTGAATCTCCTTCATGAATTCATTTCAACATTTGTAACTGACGGTAACTGATAACTTACTTCATGTTCGATCATGATAGGGGTAAGAGAAAAGAATGCACAGTTTCCCTTCGATTAGATTGCTTGAATAATCCACATTGTTGATTCATAACCGTTAGAACTATGACTTGAGCCTTTCTTATGGTTGTTGAATTATGACCTTCGGGGTTATTTACTTATGTTTTTGTTTGATTAATTCATAAAAATGAAAATTGTTTCAATGGAATACCATTTTGAATCTTCAACACATGTATGCGCCACTTGTGGTAAGACATCTGTGCCAATGGAATGCCATTTCTAATCTTCAACACATGTATGTGCCATTTGTGGTAAGATGGTTTAGTTATAGTTTGTCTCTTCATACCTATGACCGAAAACTATGCCATTATCTCTCAACGATGGAATGTTATTTTGAAAACTATGCCATTCCAAATCTGCCATAAACAACAATGTCAAAAAACTCCACAATGATTTGTTCAAAACACTTATATTCTTCCAATAAAACAGTGAACAACAACGCCATCAAACTCCTCCACAATGATAAAAAATTCTCCATTCAAAATAATGTTTGCCATTAATGACAACTGCACCTATAACAACAATACTAACAAGGCCATTTAACTAATATGCCAATCTTGGAGAATATCTAATCCATTTAGATCTCATCCATAACCATTGCCAACATTTTATGCCATATTAAACTTTGATATTGCATATTTAAAGTTAACATCAATTACCACACATCAAATGACAACATGTTGAATGTAATTCCAACACTTTTAGCAACCTGGCCAAGAAAGCATACTGAACACAATGAGTGCATGTGTGAGAGTCTTTTTCGACTCGAAGCTCAGAAGAGATAACGTGGAAATTTTGTATGCATAGTGTGCATATCAAACACAAGGTGTGTGTATGCGAAGTCTTTGAATTAGAGAAAATTTTGGAGAAACAACTTTGTTTTTCTTGTAAGACCGTGTAGAGGTCTATTGCAATGAGTGCACAGGACATGAAATTGACTAAGTGTCAAAGAAATCTATTTGAGGAATTCAAAGTTAGAAGGAAGAACAAGTATAGAGTATTTAGCGGGAGATATCCTTCAGAAGAAGAATTCTTGAAGGTTGGACAAGATAAAGGGTTCATATTTTCCCAGGAGGAGCCGAATCATTTTAGATCATTAGATCTTGGATAAGTCCCACACTAGTTAGTCACGAGGATCCTTTGGAATTCACAAATCGAAATATTTGAAGTGAAGAGGGGTGAAAACCTCTGAAGCACAAAGTCATGAAGTGGAACTTGACCATTGGTTGCGGGAGAGATAAGGATCATTGATTGTCCAGGGAGAATTTGGGGTTTGCGATTTGGGAGAAGGCGGTGAAGCCATTGTCAAAAATGTTGAAACTCGAAGTTCCAAAGTGTAATAAGGGTATGATATAACTCATTTATTGTTGGTTAAAGAGGACCGTTGATCCCCTTTTGTGGAGAAAATTCAAGATTTTAAAATCAGGAGTTGTGGAGTGGTGTGTTTTAAAGATTCCCAAAGTCAATAATATGAAGAGATCATAGTTGTTGGATATGTGAAAAATGAGAGCCATAGATCTCTTTCAGAGGAATATGCGGTTCAGAATTTAGAAGAATTGGCAGAGGCTATACTCAAAACGTCATAAGTCCGAAGCCTGAAGCAATTAAGGAGATAATCCTAGGGTCACAGTTTGAGGTCATATGTGGAGAGGGACTAGTGTGGAAGAGCTAGCTCCAGAAATATAAGCCAATCAGAAAGAGTTCTTAGAAGAGATAAAGAGTGTCATATGACCTATGGATAAAGAGAAAAAGAGACCTGTGTAAAGATTTCCAGAGCTATTTAAGGTCTGAAAGAGACAATCCAACTCAAGAATTTAAGATCATAGACTGGGAGGTCTCGCATCCCTTTGGATAGAAGGGGGGTTTTCACCAAGTATGACATCAATCCATTCAAAGACGAGGTATTGTGTGAGGTTTCCCCCCTTGAACTTTGTGATGTTTTTCTAGGACAACTGTATATATGGAAGTGTCATTTTTTTTATGAATCTAGGCGCCATACTATCTGTTAAAACATGGAATGTTCAAGAGGCAAGTGACTCTCCTAAAATTTGCAGCAATTAAAAAATAGAACATGTGCCAAATCTTTTTATGATTATCATTTTGAAAAAGTCTCTAATGATTAACTCTAGTTTTTAGTGCCATCACATCATCAATCATATATAAATGGTTGTTTTCAAAGTTAGGGTTTATCATTTTATCTCTTATTTTCCTTTTGTAAAGAAGATTTTGCAGATTGGTTCAAATCACTGTGAATTGTAACTAGCGCTACAGACTGATAGACTTGTTGCTAACTAGCGTTGTATACTGTTTCGATGCAAACTCTCTGAAGAGGTTGATGGTGGAAAGATTAAAGGGATGATATGATTGGTTCTCTATAACAGGGAGTTGGATTTGATTTTAGGTACTTGTTTCATGTTTTAACTGAAATCCTATTGTCAAAACCCTACTCATTGCAAACCCCAGTTGCTATAAACTCCAAATTCGCTGCAAACTATGTTATGAATCCTTTGTTTTACACATTTACTAAAACCCAATATGACCTCCCTTTCACTCAGGTTTTAAAAACATCACCTCACTCAGCATCATATTCCTCTCCTTACCTATGAAATTGCAAATCTTTCCGATGAAACCCTACACTAAACATTTTTTTCTACAAATTGTCAATTCGCTGCAAACTGAAAAATTGTGCTACAAACCCTCTATTTTACACAATTGCTTTGAAATTTATCTATTGGAGGTTTATTTCAATTTTAGGTTGTTATATTTACCTCCATTTATTAGTTTCTTTCTCTTTCAGTTTTTGCATTCTTTCTTTAATGACAAATCCTTTTTCTAACAAACCCTAATTCTTACAAATCTAGCGGTAAAACCTTCATTTACTAGTTTCCATCACTTACTCTGGTAGCATCTATTATTAGAGAAGGTTTTTTTATTTAGTTTTAATGGATACTCACCAAAGGAATAAGTGAAAAAATAAAGGAGAATATGGAGCATTATTTGTTTTGCAGTAGTATATCAATTTTGTCATGGTTCCTCATATATGTTGGTTCACGACTCTAAATAACATTTGTGTCTTATGTTGTTCATGATTTTGCTCACTTGATGTTTTTTAGGAGTCATTCTGCATGTCTCATAGGTTATACAAGGAATTAATATAGGTTTGAATATTTTCTTGATGGGTTTGACATCAGTTGTAGTGATCAGAAAGAAAAATGAAATCTACAGGAATTTCGTAATGCATTCTAGTAAAGGTGCTACTAACTGCTAAAATTAAAACAGTTTGCAACAAATTAGTAAGAAGAAAAGTCATATTTTCATCGTATATTGAAATATATGAACTAGGCCTTTTGTAAATTTTTTGTGGAGGAGAAACATAATGTCTTTGACTCATTGACCAAAAATAATCTCGACCTAGTTCTTCGTTTGGCAGAAAAGTTGAAAACATCACCTATAGAAAAGTTTGTAGTGAATCCTGCAGTTGTGTTGCAAACTCTAACAGTCTAATAAATCAGAGTTGTAGGAGGGATACCACCTACCTGAGGATGTTATAATGGTTCCCTAGGATGTGGTTAGACACCAAGGGACACTTTTACCTAACATTTAACATCATTAAATATCCATGCAATGAGTTGGATGTAGTTTTATTTAATATTGCTAATAGTTTCCTGAAATCTAGAAATTTGTTGGATTTTTGTCTGTCTATCTATTTCCACATATATCCAAGTCACATAATCCAATGCACAAATCAAGATGCGACCTCCTAGATATATTTTTGATGTTTTTTTCTATTTTATGATAGATGTAACTCTTGAAGAAAGGAGAGGCTATTGTGAGACTCATTTATTTACTTTCAACTTTAAAATTTTCTAGATTGTATGTAACAAGACTCAAGAATATTGGATAAGTTAATGATCAATTTCTTCTTCTACTTTCATATATGTGTTTGAGTCTTACTTTGATACTAGCTATTGTTGAAGGATTCATCTTGTTAGAACAAGAATCTGTAGCTAGAAGAGCCCTGCCTCTCCATAAGCAATTAAATAACATCTACAGGCTAAACAAAGCCTTTCATCTATCAGCTCAAAGTTCTTGATTAGTCTCATAATATAGAAGAGAAAAAACATTCTGTAGCGCCATGGAACTACAGAATCATCTATATAGCATGGTCTGCCATTTTTCTACCTAAAATTCTACCAAATCCGTTAAGCATTGTAAAGATGGCACTGTGAATTCAATAGGTTGCTACCAAATCCATTTTCATGTCAGACTCTACCAATTTAGCATGACTAGTTCAGTATTGGCGCTACCAAAATATGCAAATTTATTTCGCAAGGATGCTTTTGATATTTTTTAGTGACTAACTTGAAAATCATATTATGAACAAATGGGAAGGTATTTTTAAAAATTAGAGGAGACTTTTGTTCATCACATACCAAATAACAAAAACCTCTCTCATTTTTTCAAAAAGTGTTTTGGTTAGAGAGATATTAGACACAAGTGGCACTACGAAATCACATGGCCAAACACATGGTGGTGCTACGAAATCTGGAGGTGCGCGATGAAATCTTTGGGCGCTGTGAAAAATCAATTAATGGAATGATGCTACGAATTGGTCATTGTAGTCAAAGGGAATGTGGAAATCATTCAAGAGAACATAGATAGCATTCAAAATATTTTTCAACATTTCAGGGAAGGAAGTTACAAGTGGCATATTTTTCTCAATGCATGGATTCAACAACCAGAAAATATTCAAATTACTTCCTTTTTTCAAGTCGACAGTTGCATTTTTTCCATATTTTCAGGCAAAAGATCACAACAAGCTCAAGATTTCTTGCGGCTTAACCAAAACAAAATTCTATTTTTAGATATTAGTTCTCGAGTGCTAGAGGGAGTTAGTTTAGTTTTATTGATATATAAACATTTTTGTATTAGAAAGAAAGGGGAGTCTTTCTAGACTGTAGTATTGGGAAGAGAGAAAAAGACCTGAGAGTTCTATGGTATGATTCTTAAGAAATGATGATGAGCTGCAAGTGTATGGAAGTTTGATGTTTTTCTCAATATTTGTCTTAGCTTTCTATGAAAATATATTAGATGATGAGTAATGTTTTTTAATCAGTTAGTCTATTCTCTATGTGTTATCATATTCCTTCGATTTTTCTTATACTGGATGTGTTTTGTTTATATAAGGATTATGTGAATAGAAATTGTGTTGAAGATGTTGTAGTAAATATTATTATAACAACTTCGACGATACACATCTCTTTCATTTTGTAATGTCAGGAAATGTTTTATAAGCTATTACAGGTTCTTCCTGTAGCGAATGATGATTTTCTCCTTGAGTGTCTTGAATGATTTATTACATTATGGAGTCCATTGGAACGTTTCATCCTTTTTCAGTAAGTTTTCCAGAGGTGTCGTAATGTTGGCATATCTTCAGATGAAACTGTGATAGTAACCTGTGTGTCCTAGTGTGGAGCGCAACTATTTAGTGCTCGTAGGTGGAGGCATATTCACAATGACCACAAATTTGGGTGGGTCTACCAATACGCCTTCTCGACAAACTATATGGCCCAACAAATTCCGATGTGGTACACAGAAGATACATTTTCTGAGATTCAATGATATCTGCAACTCTCTGCATGTGTCAAACATTAGTCACAACAACGCTACATGTTCCTTGAGTAGGATATATATTTTCCAATTGTCCATATAGACTTCTATAAATTTGTGGATGAAATCTCTAAAAGATGCTATCACAACACTTGAGAAAATTGCAGGGGCATTCTTCATGACAAATGGAATCACATTTTATGCGAAGGATTCCCATTCTATTATGAAATTGGTAATCCTTTTGTCTTTTTTAGTGCTCCTGACTTGATGGTATCCTGGAATTTTGTCTATGAATGATTATTCTTCCTTTCTCGCAACTTGTTCATGAACTTCGTCTGTAAAGGGTGTTGGGAATGGGTCATGTACACAAACAGAGTTGAGGCTTCTGTAGTATACAAAGACTCTAATATCCTCTGTGTCTTTCTTTCTTTGAATAACTATTGGGATAACCCACTCTGCTTCTTCTACTACAAAAATGAGACCTTCCAACATCTTGTCTATCTCATTCTTAAACTTCTCTTTTACTCTAGGATTAAGATAATATGGTCTATGTATGAAAGACTTGGATACTGGTTTCAATTCAATATTCATTTATCCCATGACTCCTTTGATTCCCTTTAACTCTGAAAAGGTCTCTGGGAACAAATCTGCATATTCCCGTAGTAAACTTTGTATTTCTTTACTGGTTTTCTCATCCCAGTAGTCTCCTCCCATAGCTATCTTGGGTTTCTTTGTAGTCCCTATATAGATTTTACACAATTTTAATGGGTGATTGTAGGAACTATCTATTTGGATGGGTATGGTGTTTTGAATTTATCTGCTCCCCTTTGTCTCTTTGATGGCTAGGTTTCTCAATTCTTCTAGGTCATATGGGCTTTCTGAATCTCTGCTAATCTGATAACATTCTATAGGTTTCTCAATTGAGGTAAATTGGAGATTAGTCTGGAGTTATTGGCTATGTTTGGAGAATACCACTAAGTTTGATTTCTAATTACCACTATCTGTAAAAATAAAATATTTAATCTTTTGCAAGACTACTTCAAGCTCAAGGTACTTACTTGTAAATGAGAAGTCCTTGCGAAATTGAGTTGCTAGTGTTTTCCAGTCACTGGTCTATCTTTTGGTTTCCTCATGTATGACCCAAGCTTTATGGATTGGACTAGAGAGTGGGGGAATACCTGGACCCAGAAGTGAGATGGTATCCCCACAAGTTTCCAATATGTCACACACTTTTCAATATGTATCCTAGGATCCGATTCTCCATTGAATAGTTGCACAACATGAAGATCTGTTTGCATATATGATTCCAAATTCTCCTTATTCTAGAACCTATACTTGATATCTTGCTTCACCTCATCCCAAGTTCTGAATATGTCTTTATTATTATCCCACCATTTGGCAGGGGTGTTCTGGAAAGCCACATGTAGTACTGATATTCTTTGGTCTTCTCTTATGTTTTCTTCCATGTTGTTCAAAAAACTATCTAGATCTCAGGTGACATCATATATTGATTGTTCTCTAACTTTGGTTCCAACCAATCTAGTTGCTCTAGCAGTTGGGCATCTTCTTGAGAATATTTCGTGCGAACCTTGTTGCCAACTGTCGAAAGCCAGTCTTGAGTCTTCATCTTCTGACTATATGCTTCTCCAACTTACTGATCCATCAATAGTAGGATTTATATAATCATTTCTTGTCCTAGATGTTACAGTGTACAACTAGTCCAAGTCTTCTCCCTCCATATTATTATCTGTTGGTTCTGTATACCTGGGTCCTACATATGGATCCAAAGTTTGAACTACCTTGATTTCCTCAACCTCAAAGGTCATGGTGTCTTTCTTCAAGTCGATTACTACATAAATGTCATAGGCCCAATCGATGCCAAGTATTCTAGGGTAGGGGTCCCTATCTCCCATGATCTTAATGACTTCAAATTCAACCACTGTCTTTACTCCCGCAACATATATTTATACATTCTCCAGTCTTCCTATGGGGAATATACAATATTGGTTTTCCATTCTTAACTAAATTGGGGAGTATGTCATCCTAGGTTTTCCTAAGGCTTCCCAGGTCTTCTTAGTAAAAATGTTTACATCAGATCCTAGATCCAACATGACGTCCTTGATTTCAAATTCATCTAACTGGGCTACTAGTCTAAATTCTTTTCTGGTTTGTAATTTTCTTCATTGCACTCTCTAGGTATTCTTATTGGGAAGATTATACCTTATTCTTTCCTCTAGGGGTTCTTCATTCCCTAAAACTAGGTATAGCGCATTGCATAACTTTTATGTTAGTTGATCATTCCCCAGAATTTCAGAGAATAATTGAAACCAAAGGTCAACTACATTTTGAGGTTGCTCATTTTGTCTTGGCATGACTACAAGGTTTCTGGGTGCAGGGGGTTAAGCAGGGACTTTCGCCATCTTGGGATAAACAATAGGCTATGAGGGTTTCTCTTCCATCTCAGGGCTAGGAACATTTTGAAATAATTCTATGGCATCTTTAAAGAATATCTTTTGTTTCAGAGGGTCATACATGTCTTCTTTAGGTGTTTCTTTCTAGATTTGAGGTAGAGTATCAGCATCATCTCATGTCTTTGCTCCTCCTCGTGTAACGATATTAAGGTTGGGAAATTGTCCCTTAGAAACCCTATTGATTTCTGAACTGATAAGGTTAGTTCCTCTTTTTCGTACTCTATCCTCCCATTTTGCAATTAACTTTGGGCAGTCTTCGGTTGCATGCCCATTGGTTCTGCAGTGAGAGCACCATGGCCTCCTTCAACGAGGACAATCTCTAGCCATGTGACCTTTCTCATCACAGTTATAACATCTTCCTGTCCCTCTTACCCTAGTTCTTCCTCCTCTTTGGATTCACCTCCTCTACCTCTTCCTGGTCCCTGAGGGTTTTCATTCACACTAAATGTTGTTCAGTCTAATATGTCTTCTAATGCATCCAATGCTCTACATTTATTGGTAGTATGCATGGTAGATGTGAAGAACTCACAATGTATTGTGTTCAGTACTGTTGAATAATTTCGCATGATGGGGCATTGTCTTGGACCATGGCCATGGATTCGACATATTTCATAATACTTAGTTGTTCATGTATCATGCCTCCTGGGAAAGCATGATATGGGGAAGGGTTATGGAAAGGTAAGTTTGTCGATACTTGCGCAAATCCTCCCATGGGTCTTGGTGGGGTTATCATTATATTTTTAGGGGGTCTCATTCCCCTTCCTCACAGATATTCGTCTGCTAGATGACCTTCCAAATAACATCTAGTGCACCAATCCTGTGGTCGTCATGATATGGGTATTGTTAGATCTTGAATATTTTTTGTAAGTGTCGATATTTGCCCTTGTATTTGCATCAGATTCGCATCTACAGGGGATCTGACCATTCTTAGGCTCCCAGGGTATCCCGCCATGGCTTCAATATTCATCGATTATTCCAAGGAATCTACTAATGTGGTTATCCACTGTTGCGTTAGTAGAATATGAGTTAGAGGAAACAACCCCTGAATGTACCACTCCCTTTGATGTGCTTCGTGGATTGGATGTGCCAACCTCCCTATTTCATCTTTAAACTTCTGGTTGCATTCCCAGGTTGATTCACCTTCCCACTGATGGATCTCATATAACTCAGAAAAAGCCTATTTTTCTGACTAAGGTAACTTGAACTCTTCTATGAATTTTGTTTGTACCTGGCCAAGTGAGAACGCTTGACCTTGAGTTCCTGGCACTCCTGACTTGATATTCTTCATGTACCACTTGAGAGTGCACCCTCTCAAGGTAGTATGGAACTCAACCAACTTATTCGCATCTGGAGTCCCTCTGGATATCTAGATTTCTTCACACAAGAACCAGTGTTGCTCAACATCTTCATCTCCCTTACCCCAAAATTATGGGTATCGGGCAATCGAGCCTCCCGCATGGCCATCCATAGTTGATCTTGGTGTTCCTATCAATATGAATCCTAACGGTCATGATTTAGATCTATCAAGGGATCCCACTATCCTCCCCGTACTTTCCCCTCTTGGTTGTGACTGACTAATTAATTGTACTGGAACATAACTAGAACGATAAGGTAGTATCGAACTTACTTCTTGTATAGAAGACACATGGGGTATGGGTGATTTAGGGCTGGCGCCACTGGCTTCGGGGCAATTTTCTTTGATCTGGGGGGTCTCATTTTCTTCCACTAGGGCGATCTATTTGGCCAGATTCCTGATCTCTCTTGTTATCAGGGATGAATATTCTCTTTGTTCTCTAAGATTCATGTTGGCTTCTTCCTCTCTCATGGCTGCACCTTTTCCTTCTTGTCCCACCTCCTGGGGACTTCTCTCTCTCCGCGCTTCTCTCTTATTTAATATTTGACTAGCCAGTCATTCCTATCTTCTCATCTTCTACAATTCTTCCTTCTGTCTTTCCTCTACTTCTCCCGATCCACCTTCTTTAACCTTAACTTCTCGGACTATCTTTCTTCTTTTTTTATCTTTTCGCACCACCACTTCTCAAATATGGAGGCTCTCTTCAAGTCTCACTCATCTCTTGAGTACATTATATCATGAATATATGTCGCATGATTGATGGGAGGGGGATGTGCTGAAAGAGACCATGATGGATGATGAGAGGTGGTAGAAGGGGCCAAAAGTGTCTGTGTTAACTTCCACCGAACCAAAACCGTACTGGTTTGTACGTGCTCAGAAACCAAAGCTCACTCTTAGACTCCAGAATGAATTACCCACCCAGATGGTAGGTGGGGAGGCTCCTCAAGAGTAAATGAGGGGATGGGGGTGAACCACCCATCTGTAGAAGCTCTCAGACCTGACCATCAAATAGGTAAATTCATGCCACATGCAAACTCGTAGGAAAAAGGCAAGGAAAGAAGAGTGGAAGGGGAGGAGAAGGAGGGGGCGCGTGACAGGAATCGCAGAAGGAGAACCAGGAGAAATCTAAAAAATATAGTGATTCATGAGTAGAGGTGAAGGAGAGTAACCTTCTTCCTTGACTTCCAATGAGTGGGAAGTAGGAGACTCAGTCTCAAAGAATCGTGGTCTAGCTCAGGGGTGGCTAGTGGTAAATCCGATTGGAATCACTGAGCCTATGGTTGGGTGGAAATGAGTACCCCTTTCAGCATTCGTGTTACACCTGATGTTTTTCTGATAAGTGTTTATATCTCGTATCTTGAATTGAATATAATGGATGCATGCACATGTTTGTACAATTATAAATGATTGATTTATGTACAGAAGTGGTTGCCTGGTGTTTCGATTAGAAATAATGGATGTGGTTTATGTATAGAATGAATAAGTTCAGATTATGAGCCCGTTCCCTTGAGATTTGTCCCATGTACTTGACTCACGCTATGCCCTGGTTTGATTTCCTAAAGGCACATCCTTCCGGGAGGTTCCCTCAGATTCCATAGCCGAAGTGAGTTCCTTGAAAGGACTATCGTTTTAGTATACATACAAGCCTACTTCACCCCTGTCACAGATTTTATAGCTCGGTAATATAAGAAGACCTTTCAGTCAGGTCACTAATCCTGGTGATAATTACCCAAGAACCTATTGAAGGATTTTATGGCCTAAGTTTGGAAACCTTGCACTAGAGAGAATGGTTCCCTCGTTTTTTTGGTGTTTCGACAACTAGGAAACCCAAGGGGAAGTTTCCTTGTACTCACCAGTCATGAAATCCTGACTTGCAAAACCCTTAAATGGTCTAGCGTGGAGAGGTTTTGGTGTTTCGGAGTTTTGTCTCCTAGGAAACCCAGGTGCAAGACCTCATGTCTTCGCATATTATGAAATCCCAATTTGCGAAACCCCAAAATGAGCTTAGCAATGTATAAGGGCTTCAGAGTTTTGGCTCCCAGGAAACCCAGGTACGACACTTCCCATCTTCGCATATCATCAAATCTGGACTTGCGAGACAATGAAATAAACTTGGTGGATATAAAGATTTTGGTGTTTCGACACCCGGGAAACCAAAGGGTATGAACTCCTCGTATTCATATATCACGAAATCCCGGTATGCGAAACCTTGAAAGGTGTCAGGATTTAATATGAGTCATTGATAAATTCCAAAGAATATAGGCTTTGGTGTTTCAGCTCTCGGGAAACCCAGGTGTGAGAATTCCTATCTTCGCATATCGTGAAATCCCAACTTGCGAAACCCTGAAATGGTATTGCGTGAATAGAGTTTGGTGTTTCAACGTTTCGGCACCCGAGAAACCCAAGGGAAAGTTCCCTTGTATTTTCCAGTCATGAAATCCTGATTTGTGAAACCTCAAAATGGTATAGCATGAATAGAGTTTGGTGTTGCGGTGTTTCGACACCCGGGAAACCCAAGGGAAAGTCCCCTTGTATTCATCAGTCATGAAATCCCGATAAGTGAAGCTCACGCTTGGTACTTGAGTTGTACAAGGTAGGTTTCCAATGAAAGAACCGACAGATTTGACTTAGGGAGGTTCCGACAGAAATACCTAGCCTATGCTAAGACCTCGTAGGAACTCAAGGATTTTTTCCCTAAACAGAAGAAAAAGAAAAGAAAAAAATATAAAAAAAATGAAAAAGGGCCGAAACAATCCATTATATCATAGTGGGTATGTTACAAATTGGTATCAGAGCATGGTTACAACACTTGGCCTACTTGGGCTCATGAACAGGTTGTGCAGAGAATCCATTCAAAGTACTGTTAAAAAGGAGTAACTCTTTATCTTGATCCCCTTAATCAAAAGTCAAAGTTAAGAATGAAAAAAAAACCCTATTGTGTGTATGCATGTAAAAAATATGAATTATGTGTGGGTTATGAATGTATATAGATATTGACTAACAACAAGTGTTTTTCTTTTGCACACAAGCAAATGATCAACCGTGGGAAATTTTATACACATAGAATGGTGACTCACCACGAGGTGGGGGAGGGCTCCCACAATAGAGACAAAGAGTCTGACGAAAGGAGGGTAGTAGGAACCCCTCCAGATCTAGCTGAGACTATGAGGAGCCTCATGGTCGAACTACATAGCTGCAAGGATGAAAATGAGAGGATGATAAAAGAACAAGAGATGAAAATGTAAATTAATGCAGTTTTACTGCAAAGCTTATCCAAAATACAAAGACAATTGCAGCATGAACCTGATATACAGAAATGTGGTCATGTCAGTGGCCACAATGAGAGGAGCACCTCGTGAAAGGTCCACCCTAGGGATAAGGGACAAGCATTGGATAATTCATCTGGAAAGGAATCTGGCAACTCAGAGAGATCTTCTAGCAGCCGACCCAGTTCTCATTCTCAAAGAAAACAAAAAAGGCAAAAAATTTCCAAGATTCATAATCTCAAAGAATTCAAGAAGGCCAAACCACCCTCCTTCGACGGTGAAATAAATAAGGGAGAGGAAGCGGAGTCCTGGCTTCTTCGACTAAAGAATTATTTTAGGGTCCATGACTTCTCAAGAAAATTGAAGGCCCGAGTAGCCACCTTCAACTTGAATGGAAAGGATTCCATTTGGTGGGAAGACCTTAAGAATGTAAAAAGGATTCATGAAGAGGACCTATCTTGGGAATGATTTGAGAAATACTTTAGGAAGAAGTATCTGTTGGAAAAGTATTTTGACGAAAATATTAATGAATTCTATGAACTCAAGATGGGGCAACTCACCATAGAGGAATATCTCAGAAGATTCCTCGAGTTGCTGAGGTATGTACCCTACATACAAGTAGAAAAGGAAAAGGTGCAACGATTCATCAATGGACTACCTAAGGACTATCAGAGCAGGATCAAATTTAATGAACCAAATACCCTAGAAGATACTATCTGAAAGGAAAGATATTTTTATGGACAGCTTGGGCATCGGACATAACCTCACGAAGGCTGGAAGCAAAAAAATAGTTTGGGATTCCAAAAAAAGGGGTTTAAATCTCCAATATTTAAAAACTATAAAAAGGACTCAAGGATGATCCTCCCAAATTGAAGTGTACACCAGTAGAATTTACCCTCCTAGAGAAGAAATAAACCTTTTGGAGCTACCCTAGGAAAGGTTGATAACCCGAAGAAAGAACCCTTAAAATGTTGGGGTTATGGAGAATAACATCTATTGAGGAACTGCTTGCACTGACAACAGAACAATCGAAGAATTTACAGTGTTCAAGAAGCTACCCCCATAAATAACGTAGCCGAGAGTGTATCGCAGATTTATGCAGCCTTGGATAATAACCAAGCTGGCCGCCAAGCTTCTGTGGTGGAAATCGAAGGTATGATCACCAACCATCTAGTGTCTATTCTGATTGACCCTGGTTCAAATTTGAGTTATATATCCCCTAAGGTTGTTCATAAGTGTAAATTACAGCTACATAAACATGCCAAGCCATGGTTGATACAGTTAGCCACTGGAAACAAAAGAAGGGTAGCGGAGTTCATACTAGCTTGCCGATTAATTATGGGTGAGTTCCCCACCCAAGCAACCCTTAACATATCACCCCTATGATTGTATGACCTGTTGACTAGTATGGACTGGCTAGCCACATATAAAGCCAGATGGGACTATTACCATAAAACCTTGGAATGTGTAAGTGAAGAAGGAAGAAGGATAACCCTTCAAGGGATCCAAAAACATGTCTCGGTGAGACAAATATCAGCCCTCCAAATGAGAAAGTATTACAGAAAGGGATGTCCACTATATGTGATACAGGTGTTGGAATCAGTTAATGATGACAAACAAAGCCTCGAAGACCACCCCACACTGAGAGAATACATAAATGTATTTTCAAAAAAGGTACCAAGTCTACCACTGAGAAGGGACATTGACTTCTCGATAGAACTTGCGCTAGGAGAGGTGCCAGTGTCTATGACACCCTACAGGATGAGCACACCTGAGTTATTTGAGCTTAAATTACAATTCAGAGAAATGATGGATAAGGTCTATGACCGGCCCAGTGTGTCTCCATGGGGAGTACTAGTCCTATTTTTTAAAAAGAAAGATGGTACCCTTCGATTGTGTGTATATTATAAACAACTCAATAAGGTAAGCATAAATAAAAAGTACCCCTTAACCAGGATCAATGACCTGTTCAATCAATTGGGAGGTGCCTCTATCTTCTCGAAGATTGACTTGAGATCGGGATACCATCAAGTCTAAATCAAGGGTGAAGACATCCACAAAACTGCCTTCAGTACGAGATATGGTCACTATGATTTTGTGGTAGTGCTATTTGGGTCAACCAATGCCCCTACCACTTGTATGTGCTTGATGAATGATGTGCTCAGCAAATTCCTAGACAAATTTGTACTAGTTTTTATTGATGATATATTAATTTAATCCAAGAATAAAGAGGAGCATGAGGAACACCTTAGGCTTGTGCTTCAAGTGCTAAGACAACATCAACTCTATGCCAAATTTAGCAAGTGTAACATTTTCCAGAAGCAAATACATTACTTGGGCCATGTCCTATTTGAAGAAGGGGTAGCAATAGACCCTGACAAGATTAGGTCTATCATGGAATCGCCTAACCCAAAGGACATTTCAGATATCAGATCCTTTATGGCATTAGCAAGATACTATAGGAGATTGATAAAAGGATTTTCCAAGATTGGGTGTCCAATCACTGGCCTCCAGAAGAAGGGGATGTAATTCACATGGACACAAAAATGTGAAGAAATATTTCAAACCCTAAAACATCTACTGACCCATGTACCCATGTTGAAGATCGTTGATCCTGAAGCTAAATTCCTCGTGTGCATAGATGCCTACAAGGAAGGGCTCGGAGGAGTCCTTAAGCAAGGAGGAAGTGTGGTCTGCTATGAATCTAAAAAATTGAATGAGCACGATGTCAACTATGTGACCCATGATCTAGAGCTAGACGCCAAAGTGCATGCCTTAAAAATGTGGAGGCATTGCCTCCTGGGAAGGAATTTTGTACTTATGACAAACCACTGTGGACTGCGATATCGGTTTGACCAACCAAAGCTCAATGCTAGACAAGATAGGTGGATGGCCCTCCTTAGCGAGTTTGATTTTGAAATCAAGCATATTAAATAAAAGGAAAATAAGGTGGTCGATGCCCTTAGCAGAAGTATGAAAAAAATTCACCTGGCAGTGGTTAGCACCTGGGAGACAAATGTCAAGGAAAGATTCAGGAATGCACAAGAAACATACACATTCTTCCAAACCGTGACCTCATACTTGGAGCAAGAACCCACAAGGATAAAGTATGAAGGCTACCAAATGATAGAGGGAGGTCTTCTAACTTACATAAATAGATTGTATATTCCATATTTTGACAACTTGAAGAGGTTCATAATGGATGAACTACATAAAAGACCCTATACTGGTCATCCAGGATACTAGAAGATGATCACAGCCACTAGGAAAAAAATTTATTGGCTTGGGTTGAAGAAAGACATATCCAAGTAATTATCCAAATGCATAGAGTGCCAACAGGTTAAAGAAGAACACTGACACTCAGCAGAATTATTACAACCTCTACCAATCCTCGAATGGAAATGGGAAACCATCTCCATGGATTTCATCACTGGATTACCAACCTCGACCAAACAGAATGATGCCATCATGGTAGTGGTGGATAAATTGAGAAAGTACGCTCATTTTATCCCTGTCAAGTCGACTTGCAAGGCAATAGACATCACCCATGTATTCATGAAGGAGATATTCAGACTACATGGTATGCCTAGAGAGATCATGTCGGACAGAGACACGAAATTTACTTCCAACTTTTGGAAATCCTTGATGGTGGGTCTAGAGACCAAATTGATGTTTATCACAACCTATCATCCTCAAACCGATGGACAGACAAAAAGAGTGAACCAAATATTAGAATATATGCTAAGGATGCATGTAATGAATCAACCCAAAAAGTGGGAAGACTACCTGCCACTGGTGGAATTCACCTACAACAATGGCTACCAAGAATCCCTGAAGAGGATTCCTTTCGAAGTCCTCTATGGTAGGCCATGCAACACTCCAGTCAGTTGGAGTAATCCCATAAACAGAGTTACTATTGGACCTAACATGTTGAAAGAAATTGAACAATAAGTGACTCAGATAAAACAAAATCTAAAGGTCCCTTAGAACTGACAGAAAAGTTACATCGACCAAAAGAGAACTCCAAGAGAGTTCAAGGTGGGAGACCACGTATATCTCAGAGTTAGACCCAGAAAGAGTTCCCTAAATATGGGAGCTTGTACCAAGTTGGAACCTCGATATTGTGGACCCTTTGAGGTTATAGATAGAGTGGAACCTGTAGCCTATAGGCTAGAACTTCCTCCCACAATAAAAGCACATAATGTTTTCCACGTTTCATTATTGAAGAAACATGTACATGATTCTGATCATATAATTGTCTGGTCTGTGATCCAGGTGGAACCAGAGGGAGAATTTCTACCAGAACCTCAATGCATACTGGACAGAAATGAAACCCTGCTCAAGAACCGAACCATTGCATAGGTCAAGGTGCAGTGGAAAAATTTTGGCCTAGATGAGGCTACATGGGAAATAGAAGATGCCATGAAACAAGCATATCCGATTTTGTTTACCTCTA
The DNA here is from genome assembly GCA_010110895.2 of Picea sitchensis. Taxonomy (NCBI): domain Eukaryota; kingdom Viridiplantae; phylum Streptophyta; class Pinopsida; order Pinales; family Pinaceae; genus Picea; species Picea sitchensis. The sequence goes on along the minus strand of SNQJ01S0007536.1, from coordinate 200,758 downwards.
TACATACATGTCATATTGATATATAGAACATCGAGGACAATGTTCCTTTAAGGGGGGGGCATTTGTAACACCCTGTTTCCCCCAGTCTGTAAAAATAACTATATTGGCCAAGAACTATGGAAAACTCAAAGATGTGAATGTTTGATTAGATATACCTTTGTATAAAAGGTCGATGAATGTAAATTATATCATGAATATGTGTCGCATGATTGATGGGAGGGGGATGTGCTGAAAGAGACCATGATGGCTCATGAGAGGTGGTGGAAGGGACCAAGAGTGGTTGTGTTAAATTCCACCGAACCGAAACTGCACTTGTTTGTACATGCTTGGAAACCAAAGCTCACTCTCAGACCCCGAAATGAATTACCCGCTCGGATGGTAGGTGGGGAGGCTCCTCAAGAGTAAATGAGGGGATGGGGGCGAACCGTCCATCTGTAGAAGCTCTCAGACCTGACCATCGGACAGGGAAATTCGTGCCACATGAAACCTCATAGGAAAAAGGCAAGGAAATAAGTGTGGAAGGGGAGGCGAAGCAGGGGGCGTGCCACAAGAATCACGGAAGGAGAACTCGGAGAGCTCTGAAAAAAATAGTGAGTCATGAGCAGAGGCAAAGGAGAGTAACCTTCGTCCTTTACATCCGATGAGTAGGAAAGAAGGAGACTGAGTCCCAAAGCATCGTGGTCTAGCTTAGGGGTGGCTAGTGGTAAATCTGATTGGAATCATTGAACCTACGGCTGGGTGGAAATGAGCACCCCTCTCAGCAGACATGTTACACCTAATGTTTTTCTAATAAGTGTTTATATCTCATATCTTGAATTGAATATAATGGATGCATGCTCATGTTTTTACAATTATAAATGATTGATTTCTGTATGGAAGTGGTTGCCTAGTGTTTTGATCAGAAATAATGGATGTGGTCTATGTATAGAATGAATAAGTTCATATTACGAGCCCATTCCCTTGAGCGTTGTCCCATGTACTTGACTCACGCTATGCCTTGGTTTGATTTCCCGAAGGCACATCCTTCCAAGAAGTTCCCTCAAATTCCAGAGTCGGAGTGAGTTCCTTGAAAGGACTTTCATTTTAGTATACATACAAGCCTGCTTCACCCCTGTCATAGAGTTTAAATCTTGGTAATATAAAAAGACCTTTCAGTCAGGTCACCAAGCCTGGTGATAATTGTTGGAAAATGTTTAACAGGTAGCGTATTCTTGTCATTGATGGCAAGTACAACAGTGAAGATGGCAGGATCAGAGTGTGCATTGATGGAAAAATAGGAACAACGTCATGGAGAATGTGCACAGCAAAGCTCAATATACAGGATTTCGCAAACGAGAAGGAAGACAAAGGTCGAGGCCATTGAGAATTTGTAATTCTCCCAAGGTTGGGAGGAAGGTGTGCAAAGCTCAGGAGGGAGCAAAGCCACCATTAGATCGGCTGAAGAAAAAGATCTGGACCATTGGTTTCTACGTCCAAGAGGAGCTTAGGAGAAGCCTACAGAAGGGAGAGATCAAGAGCCGTTGGATCTCATTCAGAAACCCAGTCACCCGTCAGATTGGACAGGAGCTGCACGAGGTTTACCATCAGGAAAAGCCAAGGTGAAATCTTGAAAGGAGGGTTGACTCATCGGGGTTTCACATATCGGGAATCCTGTGAGCCAATGCATTATGGCATTGAAAAGATTGAAATCCCAGCGAGTGGTAAGACTGTGGTCATAGGGATAACGGTCATATGGGCTAGGAGAGCTAGTGCATAAAGAGCGTGTCAGGATTCGAGGGATCGTGAATCCTGAGTACATACATGTTTCGACATTGGAAAGTCTGAAACTCCAATGAGGAGGTTTGGCTGCAGTCATATAGGGGGAGGTCACGTGGACCACAAGCTTAGCCGGAGGGCTAATTGAAGTTAGAGGCGTCAGATCTGAGCGCAGGGTCCAACCACCATTGGATCGAGGAAAACCTCCACGATCTTTAAAAAGTGCAAGGAGTAGAGGGCTCACAAATCTCAGAAGCAGGAGGACCGTCCATCTCAGGGGGTTATGTGGACCGTTGATCCGACTCCCTGTTGGGGTTTTGAGGATCGAGAGTTGGAGATGTCAAAGAATATTGACATCAATAATCCTGAAATCATGATGTGTGAAATCCTGACTGAACCTGAACCGTCAGATCAAGATGTGATCTAGACCATCGACCTGACTCACGTCAGTAGACCACATCAGCTAGGAACACATGGCACAACTAGGTAATGACAAGTGTCACACTGATTCAACATTTTAGGCACATGTAAGTCACGAATCAGAGTGACATGTGGAAGTATTCAACACATGTCAATCCACATGTGACGTCAGCAAATAGACACTGCGTCGGAGTTTCGAGGATCGTGTTTTGGAAATGTCAAAGAAACATTGCAACAGGAATCCCGATTTCTCGATATGGAAAATCGTGACTTAAATTACAGTCGTTGAATCAAGATCAAATATGGAACGTTGATTCCAGTCAATGGAGAGGCATCGGGGATCGAGAGTTAGACATGTCAAAGAAAATTGACATCAGGAATCCTGATATCGTGATAGTTGAAATCACGATATAATATGAACCGTCAG
>SNQJ01S0007536.1:138048-198146 GCA_010110895.2 Picea sitchensis | reverse complement strand
AAAAACTATATAAAATCCTTAGAAATTTGAATATTTTTACAAAAATATCGCCAAACATTTATAGTTGGCATATGAAGGATTAGTAAGATTCGCCAAGGTTTCTACATTTTAAAATAAATTTCCATCCTTAAAATCATCCCTGAGCATGGTAACAATTGATTCACCCCCCCCCCTCTCATTTGTCCAACAATAATTACCCAAGAATCCGTTGAAGGATTTTATGACCTAAGTTTGGAAACCTTGCACCAGAGAGAATGGTTCCCTCAGGTTTTCGGCCTTTCGGCAACCAAGAAACCCAAGAAGAAGTTTCCTTGTACTCGGGAGTCATGAAATCCTTACTTGCGAAACCCCAAAATGGTCTAGTGTGGAGAGGTTTTGGTTTTTCAGAGTTTCTTCTCCTGGGAACCCAGGTGCAATACCTCCTGTCTTCACATATCACAAAATCCCAATTTTGGAAACACCGAAATGATCTTAGCAATGTATAGGGGCTTCAAAACTTCAGCTCCTGGGAAAACTAGGTGCAAGACTTCCTGTCTTCGCATATCGTGAAATCCTGACTTGTGAGACCCCGAAATGAGCTTGGTGGATATAAGGATTTCGGTGTTTCGGGACCCGGGAAACCAAAGGGTATGAACCCCTCGTCTTCATATATCGCAAAATCCCGGTATCCAAAACCCCGAAAGGTAGAGTGTCGATATTTAATTAGAGTCATTGATAAATTCCAAAGTATATAGGCTTAGTAGTTTCGCTTCTCAGGAAACCCAGGTGCGAGACTTCCTATCTTCGCATATTGTGAAATCCCAACTTACGAAACCTAGAAATGGTATAGCATGAATAGAGTTTGGTGTTTCGGCGTTTGGGCACCTAGGAAACCAAAGGGAAAGTTCCCTTGTGTTCGCCAGTCATGAAATCCCGATGGGTGAATCCATGAAATGGTATAGCGTGAATAGATTTTGGTGTTGCAGTGTTTCGACACCCCGAAAACCCAAGGGCAAGTCCCCTTGTATTCGTTAGTCACAAAATCCCGATAGGTGAAGCCACGCTTGGTGAAGAACTGACATATTTGACTTAGGGAGGTCTTGAAAGAAATACCCAGCCTGTGCTAAGACCTCGTAGGAACTCAGGGATTTTGTCCCTGAATAGAAGAAAAATAAAAGACAAAAAAATAAAAAAATGAAAAAGAGTCGAAACAATCCATTATGATGTAGTGGGTGTGTTACAAACAACAGCAATGACAACCACAAAAACTAATCAAACCCTTTACAATTACGTTCATCACTATGTATATGTTGGGTTGTGTCTTACTTCTCAACTTGCACACTTTCTTGTTTTGTTGCAACTATTTGTTGCTTAGTTGGAGTTGCATTGACTTTCACAGCTGCTTTCTGTTACTCTTTATCGTTCTGATGTCCAGCCTCTATTGAAGCTTGCGCAACTCATGCTTAGTCAAAACTTGCACAATTTCTTATCCAAAAACAAAGGGCCCAACACAAATCACTTCCATTTTTCAAGTCGACAGTTGTATGTTTTCCATATTTCTATGTAAAAGATCACAATGAGCTCCAGATTTCTTGCAACTTAACCAAACAAAAATTATATTTTTAGATATTAGTTATTGAGTGCTACAGGGAGTTGGTTTAGTTTTATTGATATATAAACATTTATGTATTAGAAAGAAAGGGGAGTCTTTTTAGAATGTAGTTTTGGGAAGAGATAAAAAGACTCGACAGGTTTGTGGTAGGATTCTTAAGAAATGATGATGAGCTACAGGTGTATGGAAGTTTGATGTTTTTCTCAAGATTTGTTTTAGCTTTCTATGAAAACATTTCAGATGATGAGTAAGTTTTTTTGATCAGTTAGTCTATTCTCTATGTGTTATCATATTACTTTGATTTTTCTTCTACTGGATGTGTTTTGTTTATATAAGGATTATGTGTATAGAAATTGTGTTGAATATGTTGTAGTAAAGGTTATTATAACTGCTACCACGATACAAATATTTTTCATTCTGTAATGTTTGTAATGGTTTTTTAAGATATTATAGGTTCTTCCTGTAGCGACTGAAAGTAGGTTGCTTTTCAGCCTTAACTACATTTGTGTTTTTCTTGATTTCTTCATTCTAACCTATTTGATATGAGAATTGATCTGGGTATTATTTGACCTGATTTGTTTCCCATGGAATGTTAAGTCAAAATTTTTGTATTTCATGGACTCCATGCCTAATGGATTTATTTCCTTTTCCTTCATTTAACCACTCGCATAGTTTGCTAAGAGCCAAGTTATCCAGTCAAGTCATTTTTTATTCAAGATGTGCTAGGATTTCTCTTAAGCAATTTAAGAGAAACTTCTAGCACTAACACATCTTAGTACTTGTTTTCTTAATGTAGTGAATGATTTATTATTTTTTAACTAGTGCAGGTGTTATGAAAATACTCTCTTGTTGATTAAGAGGTTCCTACTTGACAAGATTTCTACTATATCATGTGTTTCAAAATTACTTGATGTAACATGATGCATGCATTTTACATTTTCTGCTAAGTCTTCCATCTTTCCATTTATATTCTAAATATTGGTCTGAGACTATTCAATCATTTCTTGTTCATGTATATTTTGTGGAGGTTTTGTGTTGATATTTTAAATTGAGTTTCTCACCCATTTGATACTGATCTGAATTATTTTCAGCACGAAATGAGCAAAGATATAATAAATAAATATACAGAGGTATCTCATATATCCAATAAGATAACATAAATGTATCAAAGATGCAACCATAAACACTGAGATATAATACTACACATTTTTCTATTAATGAGAGAAAATGTACAAAGATTGTAAAAATACAGAGTGAAAGACTCGTTAGAATGGTGACAACTTATCTATGAGAAGAGATGTGTACACTACGCACATTCACAAGAAGGTGATTTTTACAATGAGGATCCAAAGGCCTTTTTATCATAAAGAAAATCCCAAACCCTAACCTTGGAAGATGAAAATCCAACTGTTTTGTGGACTCTGGTTTGGGTAGTTTGGTGTATCAACTTCTTGGGGGTGTGACTTTAGTATACGATCTTTGTTTGGGGAGCACAATAGCCCATTGGAAAGGTATCATCAAGGCGATTCATTTTGGGGGCTCAATAAGAGACTTTATATATCATTGAGAAGATCAATCCCGAAAAACCTTCATTTAGGCCCTCAAACTGGCCCTAGAAGTTAAAAACTGCTACAAATAGTAAATTTCCAAAATTGTTAGAAAAATGTTTTGAGCTAGTTAGAAGGGGTAGGTGGCCAATGATATGCACTTGGATAAGCTACACATTTAAATAAACTCTTATATTTTAAAAACCTATAAGTTTTCTGATGGGTATTAGTCTCACACCTATAGCAGTCTAGGTGAGACTTCTGGTGTTAACGTTTTTGGCGTCATTTTTGGGGAGGAAAAATTGAAGATATTTCCCTCAGCTATATGAAAAGGATACTATCGGTTTTTTTGGTGTACCAAAACAAGTAAACAAAAAGAATTCTTAGTGCACTTGGTGACTCCATGATAGACATATCTAGTGGAAACTTGTTGACGGGCGAAAATGAACGCTCGCCAACTGAAAGAGTGGATCCGGTCCGGGGTTGTCTAAATAACCCAAGACGTTTGGTATGACCCACCTTGATGGGTTTAGCGGATCCGTTGGCCGATCTAATTCCTAGAAAAACAAATGAAAACTACACTAAGAAACTAATCTAAATGAAAACAATAATTAAAACAAACTAATAAACAAATCTAAACTACATATATACAATCTATTACCTTAATCATACGATTATAATTCTATAAAATTAAATGTTCAATTATCAACAGAATCAGATTCAATTACAAATATACAATATTTACAGATTACATATTTAATGAAACCTGCAAAAATCATTTGTAAACCATCCTAAGACAACGAGACTATTGTTTTTTTTTTTTTTTTAATAATTTTATGAGAAAGGAATTAAATAAAAAAAACTATCTAAGCTAAGAAACTAAAATAATAACTCTAACTATAAATCTGAACTACACATATATCTATCTAAACTACTTATATGACATTAACAAATTAACTATCAAATAACAAATAGCAAACTGACCTGAAGTAACGCGTCAGGTTTGTCCTGTATCCAATAGTCGATTTAGCTGTTCAGAGGGAGGAAAACCGCACCAGATCCTCTGCTAGCCTCTAGTAAACAAGAAGAAACAATTCTCTTTTGGATATCAGTAACAAAACAAACTAGACATAAAAAATTACAACAATCATATAATTTACAAATCATTACATTTAGATAAATCGGTGTGCAAGGATTTGTACAAAATGATTCAATTAACGAAGAAGAGAAATATTTAATTCACTAAATTGAAACAGAGTAATTGCTTTATTTTTTAAAATAAGAGAGTTCAGGTATGGATAATACATTAACCAAGTCACATCAACTTGCAAAGAATTACGATGGCTAAAGTAGTCTATAATTGATTGCAAACTGATATGAAGAAAACTTGAAACAAAAGTTTGATATATTGAAAGCGAAAGTTGTTACAAGAAATCAACTTTCATCCAAGTCTGTATTATTCTAAATCCATGGTCTTCTTCTCCCAACAGTGATGATGATGGCCCATTACAAAAAAATGACAAGTATTTAAAGACCTCCCACAGGGTAAAACATCCCTGTGGGAATTATCAAAACAGTTTTACAAAAAATCTGGGGATAATATCCCAAGTCTCTATTTCTGACTCAAGATAACAACCTAAAACCAAAAACTATATCACAAAAGTATCTCCTAAACTGCCACAACATGCCCAATTGATCATTGTAATTCATATGCACCTGAAAGAAGATAAGGATAAACAAGTTTAGAGGATATTTTATTGATAAAATTGACAAAAAATCTAATTTTTAAGACTAGCTACAGAATCTTGCGATTTTGTAGCTGGTCTAATTTGAGCATAGAATCATTTTAAAATCAATCTGAAACTTAACATAATTATATTAGACTTATCAAAAAAAATCTTTGATTACTAATTCCAAACAAAGTGAATCATTCATGCCACACCAAACCAAAACTTGTATGCAAATTGAAACAAACGAAATCGTGGTCAAATGAATGGAAACAGAGATACATGCACCCTATTCAACATTTGTTATTACCAATTCGGGGTAAACAAAATCGCTTAGATAATTTGACATCAATGAAATCATTTTCATGAACCAATTCCAATTGACACAAACCATAACCAGTTAAACAAATTTTCCATGCAATAATTTATGCCGACTCAGCCATTAACAAAATCATTGTCGAATCAAAACGAAATCAACAGGTTCGTATTTCAAATTAATAGAACTATATCAAACATATAAAAATGATCATGCTAATCGTGGCATGCAGAAATTGTTTGCAAATCAAATCAAACAGGAACAAATCGAAACAGTTTGGGGCTGACACAATCATTATGCAAAATCGTATCAATCAACATAGCTACACGATTTTAGCAAATACATCTTTTGCACAGGTCGAATGTAATCAAAATCCAAACGAGAATATTGATTCAATACAAAACAAAATCGTTCCTGGTAAATCGAAGTCAACAGGGTTGTTTTGAGTCTATTAGAAACAAACGAAACTAATCAAAATCAAACCCAATTGACTATCCTAAATCAGACGAACAGAATTGTTTCAAAAGCAAGCCAAACAGAATAAAAAAAAAATCAATTGCTTATACTAATCTGAGAACAACAAAATCGCATATACAAATCATAGCTATATTTGAGTTTTAGGAAAACGAATTGATGCAAACAAAACTAATTTATGCTAATTGCAAATGAAATCTTTTATATTATTTCAAATAAAAATAAAATCATTCCTCGAAATTCGAAGTAATAGAACCATTTCTCACTCTATTAAAACAAACAGGAGTTATCGAAAGCAAAACCCAATCCGTTATATTAATTCAAACAAACTCATAAAGAAAAATCGATGTCAAAACACATACATGGGCAACTCGGTCATGATAATGTTGAATTGAAAAAGGTCGTTGCTGCTTCGACATTCCTAAAGACAATCGAACCAGTGGTTTTTTGTTTCTTCTCATTGGCTTGTAGCCTGTCCTTCTCCTTTGCCAGCACTGTCACCCGTTCCTCTAAAGATTTTATCTTTGATTGCAATAGGGGAATGTCGGTGTAATAACACTCTAGCCAAGCATTGCATTCGATACATGATGGTTGCTCGGGCTTGGATATCACAGGCGAGGGTTTGTTTAAGTCACCATGGGTTTCATTGTGCATCTTGATTCCCGGGTAGTTAGGGTTGTTTTTTAGGCATGGGGGTAAGTTAGAGACATAGTCATAGGGTTTCGTAGAGAATAGGCCATGGGAATATGGGTATTCCTCAGTCAGGAATCGTTCAATTTCGGAGTTCAAGTCCTCGCTCAACACTATGGGCTTTTGGTCAATGTTTTGCTTGGGTTTGTTCCTAGCACATCTCGATATCCATCGAGCATGTTTCTTCCCCTTACTGTTGACAGTAGTGTCACTCTTACCTTTCTTCTTCATAGGCCTTTTGATGGCCTTAATATTTTCTTTATCACTCAGGTCGACAGTAGTATCGGGTAGGTCCACGTCGAGGCAATCCGAGGGTTCGACAGGGGGTAGAAGGATATGAAATGGCACGGATGGCCCAACCAAAGTTTCCGTAACCACAACCTTGTCTATTTGAGCAGACTTGGTATTGGAAAAGACATTCCTTGATAGGAAGGCTTTCCAATTGTCGCAACTAAGGTTTAAATGGTGGACGATAATGAGTTTAATAAAGCCATGATGGAAAAGGCTGCTATTAGCCTTCTCACACTTGAATCTCTTAGACATCTTGTATAGACTTCGCAAAAGATAATGCGGCGTATTTAAGGGATAGCCTATGAAATTCATCAATAACTGGAGGTGATACAAAAATACCAAGCCATACTGACCTTCACAGGTCACAAACTATTTAATAATTACCAAAACATCATGCCACCTGGGTTTGAGGGTAGTGATAGGCATACCTTTATCACAGGAAACAATCTTTCTTGAAGTGAATAGAAGGGGCCACGACACCTCGTCAACTTTGGAATTTTTGGACCACCTTTGCCCTATCACTGGTAGTCTTGTGGCTAAGCTTATGAATTCCTCATTGATCTCAAGTTGTACGTCCTTGACTTTAGCCGTACACCCGTTGAAGGTGAGGGCAAATTGTTGGGAAATCGAAAGATTGAAACCCTCGAACCTCTGTATAAACACCAGCCAACCACCATTTTCTAAATCCTTAAAGCCATTATCAAATAGCAACAAAGTTTGTCTACCATTTGGCTCTATACGCACCACAGGTGCCATGGATGGAGGCACACAGTGAGCAGAGTGAATGGGCAAGGGATTCAACAGGGCATTTGCGAGATCGAAATGCTCACAGGCTTACCCGAAAACTAACAGAGGTGACCCGGGATAGGGGGAAAGCATTAATGATTGAATGTGCAAAGGTGGTGGAGCTAGCTCAGCCCATGCAAAATAGTCATTTCCCATAGTACAACCGACGACGCATATAGCGATTCAAATCATTATTGCATATGTTAAAAACCATGCCATTTAAACAATCAATGAAAACTATGGTAAGTCAACCAAACATTTGCACAAGTAATAGTATTAGCATAGTCTTAAAACCAAAAAAATGATTTGAAATTAACACCAAGGGTTCGATCATATAAAAAATGTGTTTTCATGAAATGATTATACCAAGGGTCTAACCACAATGTTAATGTGTTTTTATGAGAACAATGTGTCAAGGCAATCAATGAAAGAACATAGAACATAAAACGAACAATGCATCAAAACTCGATCATAAGAATATCATCACAGTCTCATAAAAAACGAAGTCATATTAACAATTAAAGAATACCAAATGAGTAAAGATCTTGGACCCTTGCCAACTGTGTGACTATAATTAAATTGGAAATGCAATGAACACATAGACAAGAGTGACCATAATAACCCAGTGACGATTTAAATGTGACTTTGAAATCAAATTTTTCACGCTTGCAGTCATGAAAACGAGAACAACGAAAGGTGTGCAAATTGTGCAAAAATAGCAGTGTTGTTTTATTCCAAAGATTGCGATGAAAATCAAAGTTCGCAAAACACTAGTGTAGGCAGCTTATAGGGACAGTATAAAAATGTGAATTGGCTACCAACAATGGCGACACATTGGTAGAAGCAGTTATCTCTGCCAAAAGATTGAATTCAGATTAGGATAACAGGTATAATTCCAACAGAAATAACTAGAAAATTGTTTAAACATCATCAATGATCAAATATTCGAGCAGTGTTTAAAGGATGAAAACTGATAACAGTCTTAAGATAAGCGAGCCACGATATTAAAGATAAAATCTCCAATACTATTGACAGAGCCACTACTGCTAGCAGGCATCCATAGCCTCGACAGGGTTGCCATTTAACCCACTCTGATATCTGTATCCTACCAAGAAGTTCCAGATCACAATAAAGGACATTTTAAGGTCAGAGGTTTCATATTTACGAATTTTCATATACCCGAGATTGCTTCGCTGCCAGTGGGCTTGTTCAGTACCCCGACGAAGTTGTCTTGGCGTCATGCATGCATTTACCCACTGCCAGCGGACCTGTTCAGCATCTCGACGGGTTTACAAGAATTTCCCATAGCTCTTTTTATTTTGTTTTTTGAAGATATATAGTTGAGCGGGGTGACGCTGAAAATTATGATATTTTAACATATTTTTTACAGACCTCAACAGAATTTTTTAGAACTGTCCTTCATCAAGATCCAGAGATGGTTTATTTGCAGAACCAACCTTCTAAAGCAGGGAGACATCTTCTGATTCATTCCTTTAAGGAACATGGACAGCGTAAGAAGATAATATATGATCACAACAAGCTTTACTTACAGATCGAAATCAGCTAACTTCTTTCAAACAACAGTTTTTTCCAACACAGATGTAAATTTCAGAAGTATATAATTGATGTTTACACAATTTTTCAGTAGTTGTTTCAGTGAAATAATTTTATGTTTTCTTTGTCTGAATAGTTCAACATACAGGTATGTGTATTTCCAAAAACAAAATTGATAAGCGCAAAGGAAAACGTCAAAGCCAAAACAGTAAAAGAAAAGCAAACAAAAGAAAAATATGTATATAGTATACAAAGGGTTTTAATCATGCAAAGTATCTTTTCAGAGCTTGGCCATTCACCAGATAGGTGTCAAGCTGCCCCTCTAGATTCTGCAATCGGAAAGAGCTGGAAGCCAACTTATCAGCAATTAAAAATGGTCCAATCCATAAGTTTTTAAATTTCATGTGCTCTCCCTTCCCCTCATGTGGTTTGTCCCATTTCAAGACAAGGTCACCTACTTCGAAGTTCCTATCAGAGGAAGAGTTGGAATCAAACCATCTTTTGACCACTAGTTGATGCTGATCTAACTTACGTTTAGCTTGGGCTCTTACCTCTTCTAGCTTCATCAAAGCGTTAATTCGGTTTTCCAAAGGGGGACTGTCTTCTTCTTGTATTTTCTATGATAGCTGAAGTGAGGGAAGAAGAATGTGTGGTGGTAGAATTGCTTCTCTGCCATAAACAAGAAAAAAGGGGGAGTTACCTACATCAATTTTTGGTGTTACCCTATCAGCCCAAATCACGTTTAACAGTGCATTATGCTAGTTTTTGTGATTTTCAGCCACCGTTCTCTTGATAATTTTAATCAGGTTCTTATTTGTTGATTCTGCCAATCCATTTCCATGGGGGTAATATCTAGCATAATACTTCAATTTAATTCCTTTTTCTAAAGCGAACTTTCTCATCTCAAGAGACAAAAAGTAAGAAGCATTATCGAATACTAAACAGTCAGGGATACCAAAACGAGTGATAATATTCGAATTTAGAAAGGCAATTACCTGACTGGTATTTACAGTTCTTAATGCGGCAGCTTTAGACCACCTGGTGAAATAATCTGTGGCTATTATGATAAACTTGTGATGCTTTGAGGATGGCGGATTGATTGGACCTATAATATCAAGGCCCCACTGCTGGAAAGGAGAGTCTACTGACACGAGCTGCAAAGGAAAGGCTGGTTTCTGTAACCGCCCTGATGCTTTTTGACAAATAATACACTTGCAACACAAGGCATGGGAATCTCTAAAAAGTGTGGGCTAGTAATAACTGGCTCTCAAAACTTTATGGGGAGTGGTGTCACCACCAAAATTCCCACCAGCTTCTCCTGCATGCAACTCTAGTAAGACTTTTTCTGCTTCGTTTTTCTCAAGACAATGCATCAGTACGCCATCAAAATTTTGACGAAACAAAATACCATTAACCAAATGAAAGGAGACATACTTTAATCTCAATGCTCTTATTTTAGTGGGATCCAGGTGACGGGGGGCTGATCCATGTTCAAGACAGAATTTTGTATCGTCATACTAGGGACTAACAGAGTTTTGTGCACAACAGATTGCATTTTAATTGTGTTGTTCTAGGTTTGACCTAACGTTCTCTTCTTGTTGTCCCGCTTCTAAATCAGCAACTAACTTGCATAACCCTTGGCCTCTCACTATCTGAGCTGGGGTAATTTCTATGTCATACTCCTGTAAAGAAGTAACCCAGTTCGCCCTCTTTTCACCTAGTTCTTTCTGTACTAACAAGTTCCTAACGGCTGGGTAAGGGACAATAACTTTTGTCCTAGATTTCAAAAGATAAGACCAGAAGTATTTGACTACTTTGAAGATAGCATAGGCTTGATGATCTACCACTGGGTAATTAAGTTTAGCACCTTTGAAAGCAGATCTCATAAAGGCAATGGGTACTTCATTGTTTTCAGCATTCTTTTGAGTTAGGACAATGGCATAGGAATGGTCAGAAGCAAAAGTGTAGAGCGTGAAGTCTTGGGAAAAGTCGAGGCTCATGAGAGAAGGAGCATCTATTATGGCCTTTTTTATTGCATTAAAAGCTTGATTTTCTAAGGGTCCCCAATGATATTGTGCGTCTTTCTTAATTAGGTTCTGTAAAGGTCTGACCATTTCAGAGAAGCTGGGGACAAATCTCCTCATGAAGTTTATCTAGCCTAAGAAAGACTGCATAGAATTTTTGGATGTAGGAGGGGGGAGTTTCGAGATGACTTGAGTCCTTTCGAGGTCGATAATCATCCCTTTGCTTGACACAATAAATCCTAAGAGTTTACCTTGTTCTACTGCAAAGATGGATTTTTTAGGATTGAAGGAGATGTCGTATTTAGGACATCGTTGTAGAACATCTCTTAAATGGGCTAGATGATCCATTTTGTTTTCAGAAAATATGGTAACATCATCTAAGTAAACTATGACGGACTGATTGACTAAGCCTCAAAAAGCGATGTCCATCACTCTCTGGAAAGTGGTGTCAAAATTAATCAATCCAAAGGGCATTTTTCGATAAGCGTAGGTGCCACATGGAGTGCGGAAGGTAGTTTTAAGTTGATCTGGAGGAGACATCGGGACTTGGTTGTACCCTGAGAAAACATCCAATAAAGATAGCTTCTCAGAACCAGATACCTGTTGAAGGATCTGTTCCATGGGTGGGACAGGGTAGTTGTCTTTATCAGATGCTCTATTAAGGTTTCAAAAATCGACACATAGTCAGATTTCCCCACTTTTCTTCCGGATAGGGACAAGGTTAGAGACCCATTAAGTGTACCTAATTGGGAAAATTATCTTATCATTTAGGAGTTTATTCAATTCTTTTTTGACGGTCGGTTCGAGCTTAGGGTGCATTTTTCTTAATTTTTGTTGAAAGGGTAAGGTTTGGGGTTTCATAGGAATGACGTGTTGTATGATGTTGGGGTCAAAAGTTTTAATATCATCATACATCCACGCAAAAACATCTTTAAATTATTTGAAGAATTTAATAAATGCAACTTTTTCTTGTTCAGAACACCCAACCCCTAAATTAATGCACTGCAGATTGTCATTAGTTCCTAAGTTTATTTTTTCATATGATAACGAGGAACTATTGGTTTTATAGTTGACTAATTTTTTGAATTTATCTTGAAGATCGTAAAACTTCTCTAATCTAACTATAGATTTAGGGATCGAATTTACCATGTCCGATGAAGATTCAGGAGTTCTCGGATCTGGTATTACCATGAAATCGCGCAAATTGTCGTTGTGAGTGAATTCGTCGATCATCGTGCCTTGAAAAGTTTCTTTCATATGCAGGAAGCTAATAATCTATTGATCATCGTCGAAGACTCTCCAGTTCGTGATGTTGTTGGGAACGGATGGCCTGAACAACATTTCAATGAAGAATGCATCTAGGGACAAGCCTCCTGCAGGAAAGAGTTTAGAATCTACATTAGCTAAGAGATCTGCTTCAGAATTATTCAATCTAGGAATATAATTTATATTGAAAGCGGAAAATTTATTCATTAAATTCCATACCTCAGATTGGTAGCTTTTAAGATGCGGAGACAGACAGTGGATAGAATCTCTTACCTGTCTAACCATGATTTCGGAATCGCCAAAGACAACCAAGTTTTGAATGTTCATATCTAAATATTTTCTGAGGCCCTGCAATAAAGCCTCATATTCTGCTATGTTATTAGTACATTCAAATTCTAACCTACATGCAATCAATGTTTTGTTACTTGCCGAATCTATAATAACGCAGCCTGCACTAGCTCCTTCTTTGGACTTTGGCCTGTCAAAATAAAGAGACCAAATTTGATTTTTATCGAGTGTATGAGACTGTTGTGTAGAAGTTGTTGGCTGCACATATGCTACAATCTCGGACTACCATTCTGGATTGGTGACAGTTGAAGCCTCGGCCATTAAACTGTCGAAAAAGGTATCCATCCCTTGTATTTTGGGTGAATCAGCAGAGGGTGTAAATGGTTCATTGGGATCATTCAAATCTATGACCATGAACTTAAGGTAGCATTCACGATTTACCTTGATTTTGTTGGGCTTGTCATTCTCTGGAAGCCACAGGTGAGACCAATCTGTCGTGAAATAGTCGTGTAGTTGCTCTGACCAGTCCCTGCTTAAAAACAGACCATACACTTATGGAATATCCACAACAATAATATCAATGACTTCATGAACTTTGGGGTTAGACGATAATATTATAAGCACATTCCTTAATTCGCCTACAAATTTAACACCGGTTCGATCAAGTTGGATGATTTTTAGAGTGGATGGTTCAAATTCAGCGTTAATATTATGACACACAAACCATGGCATCACATTGGATGACGCTACTGAGTCTACCATACAATTGTGCACGTTTCTATAAAAGATTTCGAAAGTTAACAAAAATAGAGGTACATTTCTGCGAGTGCTAAGGGTGGTAGCTTGCGTTTTTTTAATCGCAGTTTCTAAAGCTACTTTATCTAAATTATTTACATTATTTATAGGAAGGCTTCCTTTATCATGAGGATCATGATTATTTTTAGCGAAATTCTTCTGAGGAACTTTGTTCTGAACAACCTTGTTATTGCTTGAATTACCATTTTTTCCATTCTCTACGATATTGTGTAACATCTTTGGTAACAAAAATGGAAATTTTAACAACTCATAAACATAAATGTTAACCCTTAACTTTTTAAGTTCTTCAACTAAATCATAATCTAAGTTGGGGTTCACATGACTCTGTTTAGTCTCAGCTGGTTTAGATTGGTTTGGAGGCAAAGTCATAGTGTTTTCGGAAGAAGATTTGTTTGTTGTCTTACTCCTAATATTATAGGGATGTACTGTCTCGAAGTTAGCTTGGAAGATGCTATCCGAGAAGTGTCCAAAAATGTTTGGAGAAGACTCTTTTTCTTGAACTATCTCTTGTTCAACAACCTCCTCAGGAATCTTAGGAGGCATCAAGTTATCCTGGGCTTCTAGGATTGTTTGAAGGGTGTATTGGAGACTTTCTAGATTAAGGCCCTCAATATTCGAATTAGGTCGGTTGGTGCGAAAAGGCTTCCTGAACGGGGGTTTATAAGGCCCTTTGCTCAAAGAAGCTTCTTCGACCATCCTTTTCAAATCTATAACATGATTTGATAGTTTTTGAACAACTTTAGTTAATTTTTCTAAATCAGATCTTTCAGGTTGTGCTTTACTTTGAGCAGGTCTAGGGAGGATTTCGATCTTCTTTTTGGAAGATGAACTAGTTTATGTTTCGTTGCTAGTAGCGTCTTTTAGACTAAGTATGTCTTTTTCAATCTGGCTGGCCTCCTCGAAGGCTTCTAACAATGTGGCTTTCTTAGATCATTTAACCCAAATGGCTATACTTTGATGCAAGGCTTTAGTATAGTATGTTATGATAAGATTCTCGGCAGGCATCGAATCTGTAGGGATTCGGTTCTTAAGTGTTAAGAATCTTTGATTAAAGTCTTTAATTTTCTCTTTTGGGTTCATTCTTAATCTAGAAAGCTCCATAACCAGGACTTCCAGTGACTTATCATCTCCAAACTTTTCCAAAAAACATGACTCGAACTTTTCCCAAGACACGATGGTATGGGGTTGCTGGGAAAAGTACCAAGTAGATGCATTGCCCTTGAAAGTATAGGGGAACAACCTACAGACTACATCTTCATGCTCAACATTGTAGAGTCTAATGGCTAACATAAACTTTTTAATGTGATCTTCTGCAATCTGTTTAGACTCAGGGTCAAACTTGGGAAGCCACTTCTCTGGATGTTTGGGTAAAGGATGCTGATCTCCAGGTACGGCTACCGCATCCTGGTCAAGACAAGGTCTGGCAGGGTTTTTCTAGTTGGCCATTGGTGTAAGCGGTGTGGAAGGATACGAAGGGGAACTACCTTCATCAGAGGAGTCTTCTCCCGAAGAAGAAGGAGATGATGGAGGTGGTGAGGAAGGTATTCTAGATCCTCCTACAACATGAGTGAGGATTGGATCTGTAGGGTTCACAGTGAGGTTAGTGCCTCTGAGTTGTTATCTGATGTCAGAGAAATCTAAAGGTTGGTCCAAAGGTTGATTTGGTTTCCTTAAACGGGCTAGGGCATTATGTGTTCTTATGAGGGATTGGCGGACAATCTCTTATATGTCACCACCTGTAGGATTTGGGGTTGTTGGTTCGACTGTGATCCATGGATCATTGTTTGATGTGGTTTCTGTTTGAGGGGGCATGTTGTCCTTTGAATGAATTCTTGTCACTATAGGTGAGCGGTTAGGTGGTGGAGGAGTCTTGCGATCGTCTCGTGCCATTAATAAATTCCAGGCCCTCCTTCTAGCGCTATTTGTTGACAGGCGAAAATGAACGCTTGCCAACTGGAAGAGTGGATACGGTCCGGGGTATGACCCACCCTGATGGGCTTAGCAGCTCCATTGGCCGATCTAAGTCCTAGAAAAACAAACGAAAACTACACTAAGAAACTAATCTAAATGAAAACAATAATTAAAACAAACTAATAAACAAATCTAAACTACATATATACAATCCCTTACCTAAATCATACGATTATAATTCTATAAAATTAAATGTTCAATTATCAACATAATCAGATTCAATTACAAATATACAATATTTACATATTATAGATTTAATGAAAACCTACAAAAATCATTTGTAAATTGTCCTAAGACAGTGAGACTATTGGTTTTTTTTTTAATAATTTTATGAGAAAGGAATTAAATAAAAAAAAATATCTAAGCTAAGCAACTAAAATAATAACTCTAACTATAAATCTGAACTACACATATATCTATCTAAACTACTTATATGACATTATTAAATTAACTATCAAATAACAAATAGCAAACTGACCTGAAGTAACGTGTCAGGTTTGTCATGTACCCAATAGTCGATTTAGTTGTTCGGAGGGAGGAAACCCGCACCAAATCCTCTGCTAGCCTCTAGTAAACAGGAAGCAATAGTGCTCTTTTGAATATCAATAACAGAACAAACAAGACATAAAAAATTAGAACAATCTTATAATTTACAAATCATCACATTTAGAAAAATCTGTGTGCAAGGATTTGTACAGAATGATTCAATTAACGTAGAAGAGAAATATTTAATTCACTAAATTGAAACAGAGTAATTGTTGTATTTTTTAAACTAAGAGAGATCATATATGGATAATACATTAACCAAGTCACATCAGCCTGCAAAGAATTACGATAGTTAAAGTAGTCTATGATTGATTGCAAACTGATATGAAGAAAACTTGAAACAAAAGTTTGATATATTGAAAGTGAAAGTTGTTACAAGACATCAAATTTCATCCCAGTCTGTATTATTATAAATCCATGGTCTTCTTCTCCCAACAGTGATGATGATGGCCCATTACAAAAAAATGACAAGTATTTAAAGACCTCCCACAGGGTAAAACATCCCTGTGGGAATTATCAAAACAGTTTTAAAACAAATCTGGGGATAATATCCCAAGCCTCTATTTCTGACTCAAGCTAAGAACCTAAAACCAAAAACTATATCAAAAAAGTATCTCCTAAACTGCCAAAGCATGCCCAATTGATCATTGTAATTCGTATGCACCTGAAAGAAGACAAGAATAGACAAGTTTAGAGGATATTTTATTGATAAAATTGACAAAAAATCTAATTTTTAAGACTAACTACAGAATCTTGTGATTCTGTAGCTAGTCTAATTTGAGCATAGAATTGTTTTAAAATCAATCCAAAACTTAACAGAATTATATTAGGCTTATCAAAACAAATATTTGATTACTAATTCCAAACAGAGCGAATCATTCATGCCACACCGAACCAAAACTTGTATGCAAATTGAAACAAATGAAATCGTGATCAAATGAATGGAAACAAGGATACATGCACCCTGTTCAACATTTGTTATTACCAATTCGGGGTAAATAGAATCGCTTAGATAATTTGAAAGCAATGAAATCATTTTCTAGAACCAATTCCAATCGACACAAATCGTAACCAGTTAAACAAATTTACCATGCAATAATTTATGCCAACTCAACCATTAACAAAATCGTTGTCGAATCAAAACGAAATCAACAGGATCGTATTTCAAATTAATAGAACTATCGCAAACATATAAAAACAATCATGCTAATTGTGGCACGCAACAATCGTTTGCAAATCAAATCAAACAGGAACGAATCGAAATAGTTTCGGGCCGACACAATCGTTATGCAAAATCGTATCAATCAACAAAGCTACACGATTTTAGCAAATAGATCTTTTGCACAGGTCAAATGTAATCAAAATCCAAATGAGAATATTGTTTCAATACAAAAAAAAATAGTTCCTGGTAAATCGAAGTCAACAGGGTTGTTTTGAGTCTATTAGAAACAAACAAAACTAATCAAAATCAAACCCAATTGACTATCCTAAATCAGACGAACATAATTGTTTCAAAAGAAAGCCAAACAAAATAAAAAACAAATCAATTGCTTATACTAATCTAAGAACAACAAAATCGCATAACCAAATCATAGCTATATTTGAGTTTTAGGAAAATGAATCGATGCAAACAGAACTAATTTATTCTAATTGCAAATGAAATATTTTATATTATTTGAAATAAAAACAAAATCATTCCTCGAAATTTGAAGTAACAGAACCATTTCTGACTCTATTAAAACAAACAGGAGTAATTGAAAGCAAAACCCAATCCGTTATATTAATTCAAACAAACTCATAAAGAGAAATCGATGTCAAAACACATACCTGGGGAACTCGGTCATGATAATTTTGAATTGACAAAGGCCATTGTTGCTTTGACATTCCTAAAGACAATCGAACCGGTGGTTTTTTGTTTCTTCTCATTGGCTTGTAGTCTGTCGTTCTCCTTCACCAACACTTTCACCCGTTCCTCGAATGATTTGATATTTGATTGCAATAGGGGAACGTCGGTGTAATAACGCTCTAGCCAAGCATTGCATTGGATACATGATGGTTTCTAAGGTTTTGATATCACAGGCAAGGGTTTGTTTAAGTCACCAGGGGATTCATTGTGCAGCTTGATTCCTGGGTAGTTAGGGTTGTTTTTGAGGCACAGGGGTAAGTTAGAGACATAGTCATAGGGTTTTGTAGAGAATAGGCCATGGAAATAGGGGTATTGCTCAGTCAGAAATCGTTTAATTTTAGAGTTCGAGTCCTCACTCAACACTATGGGATTTTGGTCAACATTTTGCTTGGGTTTGTTCCTGGCACATCTTGATATCCATCGAGAATGTTTCTTCCCCTTACTATTGACAATAGTGTCACTCTTACCTTTCTTCTTCACAGGCCTTTTGATGGCCTTAATATTTTCTTTAGCACTCGGGTCGATAGTAGTATTGGGTAGGTCCATGTCGTGGAAATCCGAGGGTTCGACAGGGGGTAGAAGGATAAGAAATGTCACGGCTGGCCCAACCAAAGTTTCTGTAACCACAACCTTGTCGATTTGAGCAGACTCGGTATTGGAAAATCCATTCCTTGATAGGAAGGCTTGCCAATTATCGCCACTAAGGTTTAAATGGTGGATGATAATGAGTTTAATCAAGCCGTGATGGAAAAGGCTGCTATCATCCTTCTCCTGCTTGAATCTCTTAGACATCTTGTACAAACTTCGCAAAAGATAATGCGGCATATTTAAGGGATAGCCTATGAAATTCATCAATAACTGGAGGTGATACCAAAATACCAAGCCATACCAACCTTCACAGGTCACAAACTGTTTAATAATTACGAAAAGATCATGCCACCTGGGTTTGAGGGTAGTGGTAGGCATACCTTTATCACAGGAAACAATCTTTCTTGAAGTGAATAGAAGGGGCCACGACACCTTGTTAACTTTGGAATTTTTGAACCACCTTTGCCCTGTCGCCAGTAGTCCTGTGGCTAAGATTACGAATTCCTCATTGATCTCAAGTTGTACGTCTCTGACATTATCCCTATACTCGTCGAAGGTGAGGGCAAATTGTTGGGCAACTGAAATATTGAAACCCTCGAACCTCTGTATAAACTCCAGCCAACCACCATTGTCTAAATCCTTACGGGCATTATTGAATAGCAACAGAGTTTGGCTACCATTCGGCTCTATATGCACCACAGGTGCCATGGACGGAGGCACATAGTGAGTAGAGTGAATGGGCATGGGTTTCAACAAGGCATTCGCAGGATCAAAATGCTCACAGGCTTACCTGAAAACTAACAGAGGTGACCCAGGATAAGGGGAAAGCATTAATGACTGAATGTGCAAAGGTGGTGGAGCTAGCTCAGCCCATGCAAAACAGTCATTTCCCACAGTACAACCGATGGCACATATAGCAATTCAAATCACTATTGCATATGTTAAAAACCATGCCATTCAAACAATCAACAAAAACTATGGTAAGTCGACCAAACATTTGCGCAAGCAGTAGTATTAGCATAGTTTTAAAACCAAAACAATGATTCAAAATCAACACCAAGGGTTCGATCATATCAAACATGTGTTTTCATGAAATGACTATACCAAGGGTCTAACCACAATGTTAATGTGTTTTTATGAGAACAATGTGTCAAGGCAATCAATGAAAGAACATAGAACATCAAACGACCAATGCATCAAAACTCGATCATAAGAATATCATCACATTCTTATAAAAAACGAAGTCATATTAACAATTAAAGAATGCCAAATGAGTAAAGATCTTGGAGCCTTGCCAATTGTGCGACTATAATTAAATTGGAAACACAATGAACACATAGACAAGATTGACCATAATAATCCAGTGACAATTTAAATCTGACTTCGAAATCAAATTTTTCACGCATGTAGTCGCGAAAACGAGAACAACGGAAGGTGTGCAAATTGCGCAAAAATAGCAGTGTTGTTTTATTCCAAAGTTTGCGATGAAAATCAAAGTTTGCAAAACACTGGTGTAGGCAGCTTATAAGGACAATATAAAAATGTGAATTGGCTACCAACAAAGCTCCACATTTTTAGAATGTCGAAGGCATTTTCTGTTTTTTTGGCTCAAAGGTTTGTACCTCTTAAATTTATTCTCAGTTCCTTGTTTCCCACAACTAGTACCTCATATGTTAGAATGGGGAGATTTTCTTCCTATATTCAAAGAAAGGAAGGAGGATAATCATGCACATCATCTCATTAAGTTTCATCAATTCATGGATCAATGGGATCTATATCATGAGGATCTGTTGATGAAAATGTTCATGAAAATGTTCATGTATTCATTAGATGGCTATGCAATAGAATGGAACAAAACTCTTCATTCCTCTGTTATTTCATCTTTGAAGGATTTTCATGCTGATTTTTATTTATATTACAAGAAATTTTATCCACCCAAGAGTCCTTTTCAATATTGTTGTGAGGGATGTCCATCATATGCTCAATATTTAGTAGTTGATTCTTCTAGAAGTGTAGAGGAAGGGGGTGATTATGCTATGGAAGAGGAAGAAGTCCCATTCTCTAGTGTATCTTCTTCTAATTTTGTTTTACAGCAAGAATATTTTCAAAATTCTGATATTCAAGCTGATGGAAGTGATACGCTAGCTATAGTTATCATTTATCCAAATGTTTCTAGTAGTAATAACTATGATACTATAGTTGTTCCAAATCTGTTCGAAAGTCATATTGTTGATGATAGTATAAAATTACAGAAATATGGATATTTTCTTTAGAAATATATCAAGATGCTCCTATTTATGATGAATACAGTGATAATGAGAAAGATTTAAATATTTATGAAGCACAAGAAGACTCATTCGTTGATGAAATCTTATCTAGTTTTTATTTTTTTTAAAAGGATGTTCAACAGTGTATTTATGATGTAGTTGATGATATTTAGATTACATATACCTTTGATATTACATCAAAAGTTTCTTATAGTCATGGATTTATTTTTCAAAATGTCTATGGAGACCTTCTTGTTTTTTATGGTTATAACGATGATTTAGAGGAACAATATTTTGCATCAACACATATAGAGTTGTACAAGCCTTTCAATGATAATCTTTCATTTGATTCTATTGAAGACAATGAAACAATCCAACAAAATGAAATTTTTACTGATTATATTGTTCCTGCTGCTAAAATTTATGAGGATAGTCTGTTATTTTGTCATCGTGATGAACTTGCTTTGGATGATGTTAAAGAGATTTTTGCTCAAAAATATCATGGATAGATTAAAGGTAATTTTGTTGTCCTAGATTAGAATGAAATAAGTTTTGATTATGAGCGTGTTCAAGGAGATAAAGTGGATGTTATTATTGTAAATAGAATATAAATGATAGATGAGCAGTTCAAGCTTCTACATCAACATGTGTTTTGTCGTGATTTTCAGGACCCGGTGGCCAGTTACATGGAGATGGGATTTCCAAAGGTTTTCAATGTTGTATCATTCAACATACAACGATATTCCAACAATGAGTATGATTTGTTGATTCCATTTATGAGACTTTATTATTTTTGCACCTGTTCATTTTGATGCAAACAAGAAGAACATTATGTCGGAAAAATGATTACATGGTTGGTTTGGAAATTCTCTTTCACATAATCAAATCGACTTATCTGGTTAGAAGTTGTGTGATGAATAATATCGAATTAGAATATGTAGATATGTTTGTTAGGGTTTTTTATATATTAAATATCTAATAATGTCTCCATGCCCAATGGAACTAACAATTGGTCTCTGTAAGATGATTTAACTTGCAAGCAAGTGAACAACTATTGAAATCATAATCATAATCATATTCAATTGACAGATAAGGCACTGCAACTACAATGTTATTGGAATCTCATAGAGAGAATTCCATCCCCCATGGAGCCAAATGTTAACACATGTAATGTTCAGGAGTTAAGAGACTCTCCTAAAATTCGCAGTAATTCAAAAGTAGAGCACATGTCAAATATTTTTATGATTATCATTTTGTAAAAGTCACTAATGATGAACTCTAGTTTTTAATGCCATCACATCATAAAACATATCTAAAGGGTAATTTTCAAAGGGAGGGTTTATAATTTTATATCTTCTTTTCCTTTTGTAAAGAAGGAACTACAAACTACTTAAACTCACTGTGAATTGTAACTAGTTCTACAAATCGATAGACTTGTCGCTAAATGGCATTGCAGACTGTTTCGATGCAAACTCTGTGAAGAGGTCGATGGTGGAAATATTAAAGGGATGATATTATTGGTTCTTTTTAGCAAAGAGTTATATTTGATTCCAGGTACTTGTTTCATGTTTTACCTAAAATCCCATTGTCAAAACTCTACTCACTGCAAGCCCCAATTGCTACAAACTCCAAATTTGTTGCAAACTACACTAAAAATCCCTTGTTTTACACATTTTCTAAAACCCAAGCTAAATCCTCTTTCACTCACATTTGAAAAACATCACCTCACTTAGCATCATATCCTCTCCTTACCTGTGAAATTGCAAATCTTTCTGATGAAACCCTAGACTAAAAATGTGTTGCTACAAATTGTCAATTCACTACAAACTGAGAAATTGTGTTGCAAACCATATATTTTACAAAGTCGCTTGGATATTGGATATTGGATTTTTTTTTTTAGTTTTAGATTGTTATCTTTACCTCCATTTCTCAGTTTCAGTCTCTTTTAGTTTCTGCATTGTTTCTTTAAGCAAAAATCCTTTTTCCAGCAAACCCTAATTCTTACAAATCTAGTGGTAACACCTTCTTTACTAGTTTCCATCACTTACCCTGGTAGCAGTTATTATCAGAAGGGGGTTTTGATTTAGTTTTCATGGATACTCACCAAAAGAACAAGTGAAAAATTAAAAGAGAATATGGAGAACCAATCTTTTGTGTAGCATCATATCAATTTTGTCATGTTTCCTCATATAGGTTGGTTCTTAACTCTAAAGAACATTTTTTTCTTATGATGTTCACGATTTTGATTACTTGATGTTTTTGGGAGTCATCCTGCATGGCTCAAAGGTTATACAAGGCATCAAAAAAGGTTTAAATATTGTATCCATGTTTTTGACATTATTTGTAGTGATCGGAAATAAAAATGATAGCTGCAAGAAGTTCAGAGAACATTCTACTGAAGGCATTGCTAACTACTAAAATTAAAACAATGTGTAGCAAATTAGTAAGCAAAAAATATGTATTTTCATCATATATTTAAATATATGAACTAGGTTTTTCTGATAATGTTTTCGAAGGAGAAACATAATTTCTTTGACTTTTTGACCAAAAGTCAGCGCGACACAATTTGTCATTTGGAAGGAAAATTGAAAACATCACCTAGAGGAAAGTTTGTAGTGAATCCAACATCTACGCTACAAAATCTAATAGTTTGATAAATCTGAGTTGCAGGAGGGATGTGACCTATATGAGGAGGTTCAAATGGTTCCCTAGGATGTATTTAGATAGAAAGGGACACTTGTACCCGAGATCCAACATCATTAAATCTCCATGCAATGAGTTGGTCACAAATTTATTTAATACTGCTAAAAACTTCCTGAAATCTAGCAGTTTGTTGGATTTTTGTTGGTCTATATATTGCCACATATATCCAAGGCATAGAATCCAATGCATGGAGCAAGTTGCGATCTCCTAGAGATATAATTTTTATGTATTTTTCTATTTTATGATGGATGTAACTCTTGGAGAGAGGAGAGTGTCTATTGTGAGACTCATTCTTTACTTTCAACTGTAAAATTTTCTAGAGTGTATGTAACCAGACTTAAGAATATTCAATAAGTTAATGATTAGTTTATTCTTCTACTTTAATATTTTTGTTTCAATCTTACTTTGATACTATATATTGGTCAAGGATTCATATTGATACTTGTTTCCTTAATACAATGAATGATTTATTGTTTGTTAACTTGTGCAAGTGTTGTTAAATTACTCTCTTGTTGATTAGGAGGTTCCTACTTTGCAAGATTTCTATTGTATGTGTTTCAAAATTACTTGATGTAACCTGATGCATGTATTTTATATGTTCTACTAAGTCTTCCATTTTTCCATTTATATTCTAAATATTGGTCTGACATTACTCAATACTTGCTTGTTGATGTATATTTTGTGGAGGTTTTGTGTTGATATTTTAAACTGAGTTTCTCTCCCATTCTCTATACATTGAACTAAACTCTTATCTTTTAAAAACCTATAAGTTTTCTGATGGGTACTAGGCCCACAACTATAGAATTCTAGGTGAGACTTCTAGCGCTAACAATTTCATTATTACTTTGGGAGATGAACTCTATAGGTTATCGAAGGGGGTCCCAAACGCTATGGTATCTTTGATCTCCAAGAAGCAGTAAAAAAATCTTGTCTCTCTGACTGGAATATTTTTCCCCTGTATGGTTTGATCCAAAGGTGAACAAATGGTGACTACAACTGTCAAAACCTCTTCATAGCGTCTCTTTGTGCAACAACAATAGGTGGATGAAATAGTAGAGGATTACAAAGACATATTCACCTTGCCTACTAGGATGCATGTGAACTGTTAGTTAAAGCACTCCATTGATCTGAAACCCAATGATCCTCTTTCTAATGGACTTGTATACATGTGTTCTATTATGGAAAATGAAGAAAATCAAATGCCAGATCTAGGAGATAATTTTGAAGGGCCACATTAGACCAAGCTCCTCACCTTACATGACCCCAGTTATATTTGTAAAAAATAAGGATAGGACATGATGAATTTGTATTGATTACAAATCCCTAAAAAATATCACTGTCAATAACTGAAACCCAATTCCTAGGATTGATGATCTTCTCGATCATCTCAAGGGAGCCAATTTTTTCACTAAGATTGATCTGAATTCATGCTACCACTAGGTGTTGATTGAGCAAACTGATGTGTGGAAGACAACCTTCAAGTCTAGAGAAAGCCTCTTTGAGTGGATGTTCATGCCTTTCTTCTTGACTAATTCCCTGGCCACTCTCATGTAGATTATGGAGGATATATCACGAACATTCACAAACCAAATTGTGGTTGTATATTTGGATGACATCCTCATCTTCAACAAAAATTGAAAGGGCCATTTGGAGCATATTAAACAGGGATTGGGTACCCTGCGACAACACAAGTTGTATGTCGATTTGGAGAATTTTTCTTTAGGTATGTTGAGAACCCACTATTTGGGATATATTTTAGATGAACGGGGTGTACATGTGGATCTAGCCAATATCCAAGTAATCCATGATTGGCCATCTCGAAAGAAAATGACCGAGCTTTGTAGATTATTGGGCCTCACCAACTTCTATTGGTGGTTTTTTGGGGGGTTCTATCATATCACTTGGGCCCTAAGACAGGTGACCAAGGGTGGAGCGAAGGCCAAGTTTGTGTGTTCCATGTTGCCACATAAATCATTCAAGCATTTGAAATTTTAACTCTTCTTAGCACCAATCCTCATTCTAGCAAACCTGCAACATCCATTTGAAATTCAGACAAATTATTCAAATTATGCTATCGGTGCAGTCCTCACTCAACATTGGTATGTGATAGCCTATCATAGTGAAACTTTATATGTTTATGTTCATAGATACCCCACCTATAACAAATATATGTACTTCAGTGTGAAGGCACGTCAATAGTAGAAGCATTACATTTTGGGGAAGGAAACAATCATCCACACTGATCATTGGCCTCTAAAATTCACACAAACACAAGGAATGTTACAAAATGACCCCCATTAGAAGTGGTCCACATACCCGCAACAATTCAACTTGAATATCAAGTACAAGAAGGGTAGCACCAACCATGTCGCATATTTCCTCAAGCATCCCTGGTGGAAGCTCTAACCATAGTTCATAACTCCTATGGACATGAGACATCTGGATGGCCACAATTATAAAATAATGACATTGACTTCACTACCACATATCAAACATTGAGCGCGAGAAAAACAATTCCTGAATTTCATCTTCAGGATGGATTGTTATACCATCCGAGCCATCTCAATGTTCCTTCAAGAAAGCATTCCAAGTTGATCTAGGAAGCTCATTACAACTAAGAAACAACACATTTTGGTGTAGAAAATATAGTGGAAGTATTAAAAAATCATTTTTATTGGCCAAAGGTTCAACAATATGTTTGCAAGTATAGCATATCCTACACTTCCTATGCCATTTACAAGCCCACCATCAAGAAACATGGGCTATACACTGCTCTTCCTACTCTGGATAGGCCTTGGGTGTCCATCTTCGTCGAGTACATGTCCGATCTACCTTCAAACATGTAGGGGAATGATTGTTTCTTTGTGGGCATTGATTGATTCTATAATATGGAAATTTTGGCACCCTACGAAAATAAAATCACAGTCAAGGCCACCACCAAGCTCTTCCTCACACAAGTTTGGGTTCATTTTGGGCTCCCACAAAATATAATCTCTGATCGAAACATTAGGTTCCTAAGTGCTTTTGGTCCAGACTATGGTCAATGACAGAGTGTGACAACAACATGTGTAGTCCTCGAATATTTCTTTCCAATGAGCTGTCATGCACCTCAAATGAAGATCGTATGAAACATTTATAACCCTCATAAGTTGATGTACCAACTTACCCCATTGGGGCCCACGTGAATTTTGGCGCTTCATGTCCTAGGGTTAGGTTTTTGGATGTTTATGGTTTTCTCATTTATTCTAATTTATGTTAAAAAAGGCCTTTGGAGCCTCATTATTATTATCTTCTTTCAAATTAGCATAACTGACACATTTCTTCTCATAGATAAGCCACCACTATTCTAGCTACCTTGTGTGTTTTTGGCTTTTACAGTCTTTTGTATTTTAGACAATCAGTAATAGAATATGAGATTTATTGTATTATTGTGTTTTGTTAAGCCCTAATATTGGCTCATTACCCCTTAATTGGGGCATATTACATTAGTAATTTTATTTTATTTATGTCGTCTTTATTCCATTAGTTGTAATTATACCTCCTTGTCTCCTATATATACCAAGGAGACATTTTCATTTGGAATCATCTTGTACTTGAACATTTATGTGGGGTAAAAGGAGGTTTCCCCCTAGAAGAGGATTATTAATTGAAATTATCTATTTTTCAAGGCGTTGAGTACTTATTCTAAGGTTTTTATATGATATATTGGTATTTGGTTCTTAACATATGGTATCAGAGCTCAAGATCTTGGGGTTTCTCTGCTACATCTGAGACACCGTGGAATTTTCGCTATAATTTTTTTTTTAACAATGATTCAGAAGGAATGGCTTGGAGGATATTTAGTATATGGATCAAGGTACGTTGGGTTAAAATTTCATCTCCTGAGGCCTTATACTTCCAGAGATAAATCCTTTGTAAGATAGGCTTCTAGAATCATCCTGAATTGAGTCATTGCAGAATTTTTTCTATAAACATTTTTCTGTATCATTTCATACCCTGAACTCCATAGGATATTCTCATAAATTAGTAGGGTATCTATGGTAGAAATTTAAGCTTCTGGTTCATCTTAAATTTGTAGATACACACTGTGGAAGATAGGGTATCTGACTAGTCCTATTGACTAGTCTGTTCCAGGTAAAAAAATCATAAATTCTTCCTAGAGTATCAAAATTGAGTGAAACTAGTTTCATTGGATAGTGGACAACCAGTAGTAGTTATGGTACTAGTTTCATAATTTTATATAAATTATTTTGTGCAGGGAACACTATACAAGTGAGATTTCCTGGAAAGGCCAAAAATAAACAAGTTGCAGGGAAGTTATCATAAATTCCACTTGGCACATCCAATTTTTATCAGACCTGTGGCATTGAAGAAAAGCGATATTATATACCTACAAAAAATAAAAATTTGTACTCAGAAGGACCAAAATTTTGGATATACAATAAAAGGAAGATTGCCTGATAGAACCAGCTCAAAATCAAGGTTTGAAGTGATACTTGGCCAACATGCCACCAGAAAAGGGAACTTATACACCAAATAAGCCTCCAGACAATCCTACTTGGACTCTTGATTACGGTGAAGAAATGTGTAGGGACATAAATGATATACAAAAGAAGACAATAACAAAACATGAACTACAAGAAATGATGGATTCAATGGAAGTTAAGTTGGATATTAAGATGGATGGTTTAAAAGGGGAGATCATGGAATGATTGAAAATTTTCCTAATAGAGAGGACACCTAAAAGTGAAAATGTATCCCATGAAATTCATGATGAGGAAAAAAGGAAGGTGAATCAAGAATGGAGAAACTCCAAATTTGGGTTGAAGACCAACCATGTTCCTAAGATCAATATGAGGAAGTTTGATTTCAAGGACCCAATCACATGGATACTTCATATGGAGCAATTATTTGATCTACATAATGTGCCACATACACAAAAGGTACGAATTGTTTCTTTATATTTAGAACCAAATAAATTTGTATGGTATCGATGGATTTGTTCTCGCAAATCACTCGTCACTTGGACAATTTTCATGGAATAAATGATAGCACACTATGAGGATACAAGGAGCAATACCTTCTTTAGCCAATTGATAAATCTCAATCAAAAGGGTTCAGTTACCGAGCACATTGATAAATTCCACAGATTGAATATAAAGGTAACAGATATTCCAAATGAGCACATGATTGATGTATTCATAGTAACTTTAAATGATAACATTCAACATTAGGTTCGCCTTTGAGAACCCAAATCATTGGAGAATGCATTTAAGGTGGAAAGAAACGTTGAAAGTAAAAATATAGATATGGCTACTAGAAGGACCAATTCTAACATCTATAGAGAGAATAATGTTCCTTCTTCTAAAACACCTTAACCTACAAGGTTGACACCTCAACAATTGGAGGAAAGAAAAGCAAAGGGTTTATTCTTTAATTGTGACAACAAGTATAGTAAGGGACATAAGTGTGGTGATAAGAAGTTATTCTACATAGATTGTGAAGAGGAAGAAGAAAAAGAGCAAGAACCATCTCAAGATGAAAAAGTAGAAGCAATTTTGTCTAAAGAGTTGACTCCCACGATATTGTGTAATGCATTGGTTGGAATTAGCACTCCTCAAACCCTCAAGATCAAAGGATACATCAAAAATAAAAAGGTAATAGTCCTAATTGATTCTGGTAGTACTCATAATTTCATTCACTATAAATTTTCCAAATCTCTCAATTGCTTTGTATATCCAGCGCCAGAGTTTCAAGTATTGATTGCAAATGGAGGAACTATCAATTGCTCAGGAAAATGAAATAAGATCAATCTTACTATGGAGGAATATGTAATGAATAGTCGAATGATTTCTATACCCATGGGTGGTGTTGATATTGTACTAGTAATCCAATGGTTACAATCATTAGGAACAATGGCTTTTAATTTTCAAGAACTTTTCATGAAATTTTCATTAGAAGGAAAAGAAATTGAGTTAAGAGGTATCACAGGGAAACTCGGTAAGGTGATAAGATCTAATGGCATGACAAAATTATTGAAAAAGGGGCATCAAGGCATTATTTCACAACTATGCTCACTAGATGTTCAAACATCTAAGCCATCTTTTCCTCAAGATCTCCAAGGGATCATTGATAAGAATTCCAAAGTATTTGAAGATATTCCCAAAGGTCTTTCACCCACTTGAAATCATGATCATGAAATTCACCTAATTCCTTGGAGTGTTCCTCTTAACATCAGGCCATACAGATACCCTTATGCCCAAAAGAGTGAAATTGAGTGCATGGTTGAAGAAATGTTAGAGGGTAGCATTATTAGACCTAGCCAAAGTTCTTAGTCTACACCAGTGGTAATGGTATTCAAGAAAGATAGATCATGGAGTATGTGTCTAGATTATAGAGAGCTCAACAAGATCACTATTAAATATAAGTTTCCCATTCCTGTCATTCATGAATTATTAGATGAACTACATGGAGCAATCTATTTCACAAAATTGAATCTTCATTCAGGGTATCATTAGATTAGAATGAAGGAAGAATATATCCCAAAAACAACATTTCGAACTCATGAAGGCCATTATGAATTTTTGGTCATGCCTTTTAGCCTTACAAATGCACCTTCCACATTCCAAGGGTTGATGAATTCCATTTTCAAGCCTGAAGGAAAGAGTGTCATCATGGTGATTTTTGATAGACTAACCAAGTACGCACACTTTTGTGCACTCTCTCATCCCTTCAAATCTATTACAGTTTCCACCGCATTCATGGAGACAGTTCAAAAGCAACATAGAAACCCAAATATTATTGTAAGTGACAGAGATCCCATCTTCACTGGACATTTTTGGACATAATTATTTTCTTGTTTGGGAACTGAATTGTCTCATAGCTCATCCTATCATCCTCAATCTAATGGACAAACTAAGATAGTGAACAAAATTCTGGAAGGTTACCTTCGTTGCTTTGTAACTGATAAACAAACACAATGGTTCAAATGGTTACCCTTGGCAGAATGATGGTATAACACTTCATTTCATACTACAACAAAAATGACACTCTTTAGGACACTCTATGGATACCACCCTCCTTCCATCCCTTCTTCTCTAAAATAAAAATCTAAGGTTCAAGTAGTGGAAGATCACATTGAGCATCAACAACAAGTTCTCCAAATCTTAAAGGACAACTTGACCATGACACAAAATCGCATGAAACAACAAGCAGATCAACATCATAGTGAAATAAGTTTTGAAGTAGGGGATTGGGTGTTTTTAAGACTACAATCATACATACAGATGTCCCTCAAGCAAGCCAAGAAGGATAATAAATTATCACCAAAGTACTATGGCCCTCATAAGGTGTTGTAAAAAATTGGTACTATGGCATACAAATTGGAGTTGCCTGCATCTTCATGGGTACACCCAGTTTTCCATGTTTCATGCTTAAACAAGGTTATAGGTGACAAGATCCTAGTTCAAACTATATTGCCAAAACTTGACGAGGAAGGAAAAATCATATTGGATCCTGAAGCCATCATTGACACAAGAATTCGTCAGCTGAGGAATAGATCCATTTGAGAGTATCTCATTAAATGGAGGAAACTACAGACTAAAGATTCCACATGGGAAGATGAGTCTTTTATACAGAAGAATCCAAAGTTACTCAAGCATTGCAGACAACACTTGTCTCAAGGGGAGGGGCATGTTAAGCCCTAATATTGGCTCACTACCCCTTAATTGGGGCATATTACATTAGTAATGTTATTTTATTTAAGTCAGCTTTATTCCATTAGTTGTAATTATACCTCCTAGTCTCCTATATATACCAAGGAGACATTTTCATTTGGAATCATCTTGTACTTGAACATTTATGTGGGGTAAAAGGAGGTTGCCCCCTTGAAGAGGCTTATTATCTGAAATTCTCTCTTTTTCAAGGCGTTGAGTACTTATTCTGAGGTTTTTCTATGCTATATTGATATTTGGTTCTTAACATGTTCCTTGACATATCTCAGTGTATTTCTTTGTTATATCTCTGTTGTATTTCCACCTTCATGTCGTTTGAAAAAATAATCTAGATCAATCAATCTTAAAATAAATGGCACATGTATCTCATTCATCAAATCATCTATGTAAATCATGGGAACTGGCCCCAATAAGTCTTCAATGAAGTATTATATTGGTTTAAAAGAAATATATGTATTTTGTAATATCCTAAACATAGTTCAATATTAAACTAAACATAGTTCAATATTAAAATAAATTGCACATATATCTCATTCATCAAATCATCTATGTAAATCATGGAGAGATTATTCTTGATAGTGATTTGATTTAAATGATCTATAATTAATATAGAGATCATAAGAGCTATCACTTTTCCTTTCTACGATACCTAAGATAGCATAAGATACTAAGTTTTTTGGTCTGGACATACAAATGTTTCTTTTTAATCCTTTCATTCTTATATTTTAAAAACTATTCATATTAATAGGGATGCACCATTGTGATAACTTTAGTGAGGTTGAACTAAATAACATGTTCCATGCCATGTCTAATGAATGTTTCATAGGTATCCTCTAAAATACTATCTTATGCTTATGGAGTAAGCTAAAGAGACTTAGAGTATAAGTTTCCATATAACACTGCCATGTCTAATGAATGTTTCATAGGTATCCTCTAAAATACTATCTTATGCTTATGACGTAAGCTAAAGAGACTTAGAAGTAAGCTAAAGAGACTTAGAGTATAAGTTTCCATATAATACTTGTGAGACATGAAGTCAAAATGGCATTTTTAAAAACAAATTATGAAGTAAATGGACATACTACTTTTAGGTGAAAGGATTTTGATAGTGATTCCATGTCAAACCATATTGGCGAAATGAGTTGAACTTTTCTCCATAGTTAATGGAGTAGGTTTTTATAGAATACATTTATTAAATACTTAAAATCACATATACTCATAATGCATGTCCTAAATATGATCCTTAGATAAAATGCTAAAAATATTGAATAAACAATAGTTCAATTCACACAACATCTAGAAAGAACCAATAACCTTAAATAAAGTGTTAAAAATATTTAATAAACAATAGTTCAATTCACACAACATATAGAAAGAACCAATAGCCTTAGATAAAGTGCTAAAAAAAATATTGAATAAACAATAGTCCAATTCACACCACATCTAGAAGGAATCAAAATGGTTCAATGAAGGCACCAATACAAATATATACTCAAACTTCTATGACATAAAATTCACCTCGAAGAGTGCAGTATTCCATTATAAGTTCCACCTTATGCACCAACCCTTCACATTGAATATTGTATGGGGATGGAATGATAATGGTTCAAAGTGTTCAAAAGTATAAATATGAAATCCCAATTAGTTGAACTTTTCCTTATTAAGAAATTTAAATGTACTTCCATGATCCACCATGACAATGATCCTTTATTTTTTAATGTAGGAATACAATTTGCAGGTATGAATGCTACTTAACTAGGCCATTAATTTTAGAAGGGAGGATAATGATTTCCCTATTTTAATGGTGGAAGTTATTGGTTCTGTGGAATGAAGTCATTTGCTTGTTTAAGGAGATTCATAGTGTCCTTCAAGGGCATATTTGAAGTTATGTTAATCTAAAATTTTAGACACAATTTTGTTTTGGGAATTGATATAATGTATTTGGGGTATATTATAAATAATGTAATAATGTATGAATTTTTAATAAGTAGTAATAGTCATGAATCAATTATAAGGTATATGGCATTTTTTTTTTTATAGAAGATGAATTATCATCTCAATGTGTATATATATGCATATCAATTGTATATTATATCATTAATTATATAATAATAATAACAATAATAATAATTTATTTTCAAGTTCAAAGTCAAGCTAGTCATCAAATTGATGTATGAGATTTCTTTCGTCTAACAATTTGACTAGTAAAGTATATGGAGGTATACATACCCTACTCCCTTTATTGATTTGAACTTGTGACCTCTCAGTAGGAAATACATGCTCTTATTAATAGCTATTATATTATAAATTTAATAAAATCAATTCATATTAATATTTATTATTAGTTTAATATGGATTGTATGGTTTGTCTTTCATAAATGATTATTTCATGAAGTCAGTAATTAAATTTACTTCCGATAATACCAAAATGGTTTTCCACTTACCTCTAGCCAAGTGTTTTTTAATCAATGAAAATAAAATTTTGAAGGATGGTGAACCAACTCTTTATTTGAAAAACAAGAATAAAAGTGCAAACCATATTACTAATAAATTAAAAACAAATCTTACAAATCTTGTTAAAGAATTATATCCATTGTGTTAATAATAAATACCCTCTACCTAAAATTGATAACCATATTACTAATAAATTAAAAACAAATCTTACAAATCTTGTTAAAGAATTATATTCATTGTGTTAATAATAAATACCCTCTACCTAAAATTGATAACCTCTTTGATCAACTAAGAGGAGCAAATATATTTTCGAACATACACTTGAGATCAACATATCACTAGATGAGAATCAAGGAAGAACACATCGGTAAAACAAATTTTATAACTAGGTATGGACATTATGAATTTCTAGTGGTGCCATTTGGATTGACCAATGCACCAACTATATGCATGTTCTTAATGAATGACATATTCATAAATTACTTGGATAAATTTGTCATTGTGTTCTTGGATGACTTACTTATCTATTCCAAGTCATAGGAAGAACATGAAAATCACTTCAGGTTAGTACTACAAGTGCTAAGGGAGCATCAACTATATTCCAAGATGACAAAGTGCTTTTTTTATCAATAGAAGATCCATTATTTGGAGCACACCATTTCAAAGGAAGGAATAACAATGGATCGATGGAATATTGAATCCATTAGTGGATAGTCAACACCAAAGAATTTTTCAGAAGTCATATCCTTTATGGGATTAGTTGGATATTATGAAATATTTTTCAAGGGTTTCTCATCCCATCATTTCTTTATAAAAGAAGGGAACTGAAAATGAATAGATAACAAAGTGTGAAAAAAAAATTCAATTATCGAAGGAGTTACTTACTAGTGCACCAATTTTGAAGATTGGAGATCCAAATGAAATTTATTGGTATGAATAGAGGCATGCAAAGAAGAATTTGGTGGATTCCTCTCTCAAAATGAACACTTCATTAATTATGAGTCCAATAAGTATAAAAAAACATTAATGCATGTGATAAAAAGAACCTGCCACACATGAAGGTTTTTAAATTTCCTCTATTTTCTTTCACTTGATTTCCAAATTCACCAATTGACCATGCTCAATGTTTAGAAACAATCTAACAACCATGCACATATCCTATGTGACTAAATATCCCTAACTCTCGAAACGATCAAAAGAGAAATTCAATGCTTCAAATCAGTCTTTACTTAGCCTCTATCAAAATCGTCAACACACAAACTTCAATATGACCATGGTCTACATGTTTCTCTTTATATGATTCACTTTGTTCTTGAATCTATGCAAAAAATTGGCTTCCACAAGAACATTCAACGAGCCAACTATGATTCTGTCAATTGGCCAAATCGAGAAAATATGTACCAACGAAAAAATTCAACCTACAATCTAAGTTCTCTGAATGTATATAGATGATGTCAGGGAAATTCTCACATAATTTATAAAAATCAATTCAATCCTATCTATCAAAGAACCATGATTAAGTCACATTATTCCAATACTTTTAAAACTGGAACCCTTGTAGCAGATTGACCACAATTCTAACTAGCAAGCTCAAGAAAGCCTCTCACGCATTCCACAATAACAGATTCTAACAATCACAATACTCAAATATATTCTCCCTACTAAATTAATGCATATATATAGATTAGAGAATTGATGATTTGACAGAGAATTCCCCAGAAAGAGAAGAATGAAAACATAAATTGTCTGCAAACTCATTTGATTTCATTTCAAAACTATGTTGCTCCTTGTTTGAACTTTTATAGAGCTCGAACTGTACTTATATGCACAATAAGGGCGATTGATATCGATCCACTAAGTATGGGTAAAATCGTCTATTATTGACAAAAATTAGCTCAAATCCCAATGATAGTAATTCTATGAACAATTTTTGGAACTAACAATTATATATTGATTTAAGGAAACAAATCCCTTATTCATAGCTAAACCTATTTTCTAGAATTCAAATTAAGGGAACCCACTCCCTTTAGTAAATTTTGGATCACCTTCTAGATATGAAATTTTGACTTTCTAATATTCTCCTGCAGCAAACTCCCAATGAACAATTTGTTCATCGAATCCTATCCATTAGTTCTTCCACATTGTTACGATCATGTTGTATATTATTTCTAGTCATATTTTATTGGATGATCTTTCCAATTGAACAAATACTGAAAATACGCTTTTCCCTTTTTCTTTTTAACCATCTTCTTTTCCAAACATTTCTCAACCTGTAATGGTTTTCTTGTAGGTAACTTCTTTTTTCACTGAATTGTTTGATCTTTCCCAATATCAGGTGCATATTTTGACTTCTCCACTTCACATCCCTTGTAAGGATACAAATATGCAACATTGAAAATTGTAGATATTCCAATATTAGGTGGAAATTCAACCTCATAGGAATTTGAAGAAAACTTACTCACAATTTTACAAAGTCCATTTTTTTTCAACTTCAGTTTTTGTGGAAATTTAACCTCATAGGAATCTGAAGAAAATTTACTCACAATTTTACAAAGTCCAATTTTCTTTAACTTCAGCTTTTTATATTCCCCTCTGGGAAATCTCTCATTTATTACAAAGTCCAATTTTCTTTAACTTCAGCTTTTTATATTCCCCTCTGGGAAATCTCTCATTTATTATATGTGATAACACCAAGGCACCAATTTAAAATTTCAATTCCCTTCTTCTCAAATATTCTCTTTGCTTATACTTTTTTTTTTCTTTCTTGTAGCTTCTTCTTCACATGTTCATGTAAGTCTTACATGGATGTAGAAAAATATTCACCTCCAACACTCTTCATCTTTGTATTACCAAAGTTTCTCCATTCAGGGATCCCCCTTGGGTGTATTCCATACATGATATGGAATGGACTTAATCTTTTTATTTTGTATGGTGAATTATTGTAAGAAAAAAATTCTTCAGAAAGTACATGATCCCACTGCTTAGAATGTTCAATAACCAAAATCCTCAAAATATTTCCCAAAATCTTGTTCACCACCTCTGTTTTTCCATCATTCTATGGGTGGTAAGCCGAGCTAAAATTCATATTTGTTCCCAAGTTCTTCCACAAAGTTCTCCAAAAATTTCCTACAAATCTAGTATC
This sequence comes from Picea sitchensis, assembly GCA_010110895.2. Taxonomy (NCBI): domain Eukaryota; kingdom Viridiplantae; phylum Streptophyta; class Pinopsida; order Pinales; family Pinaceae; genus Picea; species Picea sitchensis. The sequence goes on along the minus strand of SNQJ01S0007536.1, from coordinate 161,466 downwards.
CTCATCTGAAACTATGCTTTTGGGAATTCCATGCAACCTCACAACATATTTGAAGAATAAATTTGCCACATGAGTTGCAATACTTGTTTTAAAACAAGGTATAAATGAGCCATCTTTGAAAATCTTTCCACAACAACTAAAAATGAGTCATTACCTCTTTGAGTCTTAGGTAAACCTAATATAAAATCCATGCGCAAAGAATACCAAGGTCTGCTTGGAATTGATAAAGGTTTATACAAGCCTATATTCTAACTTTCAAGGATGATTTTAAGGATGAAAATTTATCTTAAAATGTAGAAACCTTCATGAATATTTCAAGTCCTTAATATGCAAAATATAAAATATTTGGAAATAGTTTTGTAAAAATATTCAAATTTCTAAGGTTTTATATAGTTTCTATAAAATTTGGATTGTTTGTAAGGTAAAATAATTTTATTCTACAAAAATTGGGTGAATCACTTTTAGAAAAAATGGAAATTAGTGAATATGTTTTTGGGGAAAATAATGGAAAATTATCCCATGGGTGAAATTTATCCCCTAAACATTTCCCTACTGACTTCTTCCTTTAGCACGATGACAAATTTTTCCCTTCTCCACAAATCCTTTTACATCAACCCTCATACCTGGAGAATAGTAAAATTATTGAGGTAAGAATAAGTCTTATCATGTCCAAAGTGTCTAGTTAATCCTCCATTATGTTTCTCTTGTAACATGTTTTCTCTCATGGGACACTTTGGAATACAAAGTTGGCTACCCTTGAATAAAGGTCCTTTCTACATCATGTACTCTATCCACAGATTCTATCTTTGTTGACTAGGTTTTCATAGGCTTCATATGCTTCTTTTAAGTCTGGATCATCCTTATACATCTCTTTCAAATGGTTAAATCCCAACACATTTACAGGGCATTCCTAAAAAAGAAAATTCCTCCTCAAAGCATCTGCAATTTTGTTAGATTGGCTATTGATATGCTTTAGAAAAATGTGAAACTTTGCGAAAATTCAATCCACCTAGCATGCTTTCGATTTAATTTAGTTTTCTAAGGTATAAACTATAATGCATGGTTGTTAGAATATAAAATAAATTATTTAGGCATTAAATAATGCCTCCACTTCTTCAAGCCTTGCACCACTACATAAAATTCCTTGTCATAAGAGGAATATTTATGTTTTTCTTCATTCAAATTCTCACTAAATTAGACCACTGGTTTATCCTCTTGAATTAAAAAATATCTTATTTCCATGCCATTTGCATCACACTTGACCTGAAAAAACTTGTTAAAATCTGGCAATTTCAAAATGGGTCATTCAATTATTTTCTTTAAGTAACAAAAATCCATTTTCCTTTGTTGTTGTTCATTGAATTTTTTAATAAACTTTCTATAGAAACTTGCCAAATCATGAAAACTTCTTACCTCAAAGATATTCAACGTTTCGGATCCATATCAGGATCCATATTTAGGACAAGAAGCTTGGGTTTAATTGTGAAAAAAGATGGTTTATAAATGCTTAAGTTGTGGGGGGAATTATGTGTCGAATAGAGTCTTTGGTGAATATTTTAGATTAGGTTTATTTAGTTTAGTTATATTTAGGGTTTTCCTAAAAGATTTCTTTAAAAAAATTATTAAAATTTTTATTAAAATTCTTTAAAATTTTATTAATTTTTTTTTGTTATTTAAAATTGGTAATCATACCAAGTTTGAATAAGGCCACCCTGTTCCATTTATTCCTAGATCTATGCTCGATTTGAGTGAACCTAGGTAGGACGTTTTTTGTTTCTACAACTTAATTCTAAATATGCAACCCTTCTCTTAATTTTTTCCCTAAGCTTTTCTAAATGGCGGATTTTGTCTAGAGTCTCCCTTCTATATAGGGAAATAATCTAATTTCAGAGATTTATGTGGTGAGGAGTGTTTTCAAGAATTTTTGGAGAGACCACAGTACTGTCAATGGAATGTTGACGTTTCTGATCCATATCAAGATCCATCTTGTACTGAAGATGGATCCTGATATGGATCTGAAATGTCCACATTCCATTAACGGTATTGTGGTCTCTCCTTTTGAGAGACCACAAGATCACACGAAATGTTGATCGTTTTCTGATCCATAACAAGATCCATCTTGTACCAAGATGGATCCTATATGGATCTGAAATGCCCACATTCCATTAATCTGTGACAGTGGTCTCTTCGAACATGCCTAAAACACTCCTCACCACATAAATCTCAACAATCACCTATTTCCCATCTAAGCTTATTTCCCTGTACGGAAGCGAGACTCTGGACAAAATCTGCCATCTAGAAAATCTTGGGGTAAAAACTAAGAGAAGGGTTGTGGATTTAGAATTAAACTATAGAAATGAAAACGTCATGCCTAGGTTCACGAAAATAGAGCATAGAGATAGGAATAAATGGAACAGGGAGGCCTTCTTCAAACTTGGTATGATTACCAATTTTAAATAACAAAAAAATTTAAATAAAATTTTAAAAAAAAATTAATAAATTTTTTAATAATTGTTTTTAAGAAATCTTTTAGGAAAACCCTAAATATAACTAAAATAAATAAACTTGATCTAAAATATTCACCAAAGACTCTAGCTGACACATATTCCTCCCCGCAACTTAAGTATTTATAAACCATTTCTTCTCACAATTAAACCCAGGCTTCTTTCTCTGAAGATGGATCCTGTTATGGATCTGAAACCTCGACATTCCATTGACAATACTATGGTCTCTTCGAACGTGCCTAAAAACACTCCTCACCACAAAAATCTCAGCAATCAAAGATATTCCTTAGATAAGGCCACTATGTGACAGTGTTAAACCCTAAATAGTGGCACATTACCCCTTAATTGGGGAATATTACATTAGTAATGTTATTTTATTTATGTTGGCTTGGGTCCATTAGGTGTAATTGTACCTCCTAGTCTCCTATATATACCAAGGAGACCTTTTCATTTGGAATCATCTTGGATTTGGAAATTTATGTGGTGTATAAGGAGGCTTCCCCCTCGAAGAGGCTTATTATTTGAAATTCTCTCTTTTTCAAGGCATTGAGTACTTATTCAAAGGTTTTTTTTTATGTTATTTTGATATTTGGTTCGTAACATTTGGCATCATAGCTCAAAGTCTTATTGTTTCTATGTTGCATTTGAGACACCTTGCAATTTTTTCTATAATGTTTTTATACAACGTTTCAAAAGGAACCCCTTGTAGGATATTTGGTATAAAGATCAAGGAATGTTGGGTTCAAATTTCATCTACTGACACCTTACACGTTTGGATATATAGTTTGTGTAAGATAGGGTTATGGAATCATCCTAAATTTATCCATCGCGGAAGTTTCTCTATAAATTTTTTTATGTAAAGTCTCAAACCCTGAAACTAGGATAATACTCATAGAAATTATCAAGGTATCTGTGATAAAAATTTCATCTTATGGGTCATCCTACTTTTGTAAGTACACCCTGTGTAAGATAGGGTATCTGACTAGTCATATTAACTAGTCTCAAACATGTGTTCCAGGTAAAATAGTGATATCATCTTCAGTGAGTATCCAAATTAAATGAGACCAATTGCATTGGATAGTGGAAAATATTTAGTACTTTTGGTACAAGTTTCAGAATCAAATATAAGATATTGTGCTCTTGGAATGATTTACAAGTACTCTCTCCTGGAGGAGACAAAAATAAGCAAGGTGTGGGGAAGTTACAATAAATTCCACTCGATGCATCAAATTTTTATTAGACCTATGGAATTGCAGAGAAGACATATCAAAGAACTACAAAAAAAGAAAATTAAGACCCAGAAGGGTTGAAATTTTGGAGATACAGCAGAAGAAAGATTGTCAAGCATAATCACCTCGAAATCAAGGTTTAAAAGTGATACTTGGACAACATGCCCCCCAAAAAGGGAAATTATACACCAAATAAGCCTCCAGATAGTCCTAATTGGTAAAGGTAAAGAAATGCGTAGGGATATAAATGATTTACAAAACAAGAAAATAACAAAATATGAAATACAAGGGATGATGGATTCAACTAAAGCTAAGTTGGAGGAAATAATGGATACTAATATGGATGGTTTAAAAAGGGATATCATGGAAGGATTGAACATTTTCCTAATAGACATGCCACCTAAAAGTGAAAATGTATCCCATGAAATTGATGATGACAACACAAGGAACATGAATCAAGACTGGAGAAACTCGAACTTTGAGTTGAAGACCAACCACTTTCCTAAGTTCTATATGAGGAAGTTTGATGGAAAGGATCCAATTACATGGATACTTCATATGGAGCAATTCTTTGATCTACATGATGTGACACATAAACAAAAGGTATGAATTGATTCTTTATATTTAGAACCCAATCAATTTGTGTGGTATTGATGTCTTTGTTCTCGCAAATCACTTGTCAATTAGACAATTTTCATGGAAGAAATGATATCACACTATGATGATACAATGAGAAATAACTTCTTTATCCAATTGATAAATCTCAATAAAAAGGGTTCAGTTGCGGAGGTCATTGAGAACTTCCAAAGGATGAATATAAAGGTAAAAAAGATTCTAGATGAGCAACTGATTGATGTATTCATAGGAACTTTAAAGGATAAAATTCAACATGAGGTTCTCCTTTGGGAACCCAAATCATTGGAGAATGCATTTAGGGTGGCGAGAAATGTTGAAACTAAAATTATGGCTATGGATACTAGAAGGACCACTCCTAACATCTATCGAGAGAATAATGTTCTTTCTTCTAAAACACCTCAACCTACAAGGTTGACACCTCAACAATTGGAGGAAAGAAAAGAAAAGGTTTATGCTTTAATTGTGATAGAAATTACAGTAAGGGACATAAGTGTGGTGAGAAGAAATTATTCTCCATAGATTATGAAGAGGAAGAAGAACAAGAACAAGAAAAAAAGCCATCTCAAGATGAAAATATAGAAGATATTTATTTTGAAGAGTTGACTCCCACGATACCATGTAATGCATTGGTTGGAATTAACACTCATAAAACCCTCAATATCGAAGGATATATCAAAAAGAAAAAGGTAATAGTCATAATTGATTATGGTAGTACTCATAATTTCATTCACTATAAATTATCCAAAGCTATCATTTTCTTTATATATCCAACACCAAATCTTCAAGTAATGATTGTGGATGGAGGAACTATCAATTGCTAAGGAAAATTCCATAAGATCAATCTTACTATAGGGTAATATGTAATGAATAGTCCAATGATTTCTATACCCATGGGTGGTGTTGATGTCGTACTGGGATTCCAATGGTTACAATCATTGGGAACAATGGATTTCTAATTTCATGAAATTTTCATTGGAAGGAAAATAAATTCAGTTAAGGGGTATCACAGAGAAACCCAGTAAGGTGATAATTTCTAATGGCATGATTTTTTTTTTGAAAAAGGGGCATTAGGGTGTAATTGTAAAATTATGCTCACTAGATGTTCAAACATCTAAGCCATCTATTCCCATATATATCCAAGGGATCATTGATAAGCATTCCAAAGTATTTGAAGATATTCCCAGAGGTCTTCCACCCACTCAAAATCATGATCATTCTATTGACCTAATTCCTAAGAGTTTTCCTCCTAACATGAGGCCTTATAGATATCTTTATGCCTAGAAAAGTGAAATTGAGCATATGGTTGAAGAAATGTTACATGATGACATTATTATACCTAGCCAAATTACCTACTCTACACTGGTGGTAATGGTACTCAAGAAATAAGGTGCATGGCATATGTTTCTGGGTTATAGACAGCTCAACAAGATCACAATTAAAGATAAGTTTCCCATTCGTGTCATTGATTAATTGTTAAATGAACTACACGAAGAAATATATTTCACAAAGTTGGATCTTCATTCAGGGTATCATCGGATTATAATGAAGGAAGAATATATCCCAAAAACAACATTTTGAACTCATGAAGACCATTATGAATTTTTTGTCATGCCTTTTGGCCTTACGAATGCACCTTCAACATTCCAAGGGTTGATGAATTCCATTTTCAATCCCTTCCTTCAAAAATTTGTGTTAGTATTTTTTGATGATATACTAATCTTTAGCAAGTCTTCGGAGGATCATGTGTGACATGTTGACAAGGTGCTACAACTACTAAAGGAGAAACAACTATATGCCAAATCAGCCAAATGTTTCTTTGGGGTGAAGGAGGTAAAACATTTGGTTCATATTGTATCTCATGAAGGTTTCAAGGTAGACCCTAACAATATTAAGTCCATGATGGACTGGAGGATTCCCAAAACATTGAATAATATTAGAGGAGTTTTTGTTTTGACAGGTTACTACCGCAAGTTTGTTCAGAACTATGGAAGAATAGAAGCATCGCTAATGACATTAACTAAGAAGCATACATTTTCATGAACTCCAGATGCAACTCAAGGTTTTGAACAACATAAAGAGGTGATGTGCAAAGATCCTGTCTTGACTACTCCAAACTTCACAAAAACCTTTATTGTGGAATGTGATGCCTCGGGAAATGGTATTCGTGTAGTCACACAAACCCCTGTCTTTTGAAAGTCACACAAACCCATTTATGAAAAGGAAATGATGGAAATACTACATGCATTGAAGAAATGGCACCCTTACCTAATAGGTCAGCACTTCAAGGTCAAAATATATCATGATAGTCTTAAATACTTCTTGGAACAAATACTATATTTATAAGAACAACAAAAATTGGTGACCAAGTTTTTGGGTTATGATTTTGAGATCATCTACAAAAAATGGAAGGAAAATTTTGTGGTAGATGCACTCTCAAGAAAGGATGAAGATGTTGAGACATTTGTCTGTTTTATCTCGATCATCCAACCCAATTGGATAATAGAAGTGAGGGATGAATGGAAGAATGAAGAAAATGTGTGGACTCTTATTCAAAGATTGCAGTAGGATTCCAGTGCATGAGATACATTTACATCGAAAAATGAGTCACTATGGTAGAAATATCGCTTATATTTATGTAAGAAATCCCAACTCAAAAAAAATGTACTCCTGAAATTTCACACCTCTTCAGTAGGAGGGAACTAAGGATTTTTTAAAACCTACCATAGGGTCAAGAAAGAATTTTTTGGGGATGGCCTTAAAAATGATGTTCAAAGTTTTGTGGCAGAATGTTTGGTTTTCCAACAAAATAAGGTGGAAATAGCTAATACCCCAGGTATTTTACAACCCTTAGCCATCCCAGGTCAACACTGAGAGGCGGTTTCCATGGATTTCATCACAGGGTTACCAAATTATGAAGGAAAGAGTGTCATTATGGTGTTTTTTGATAGATTGACCAAGTACACACACTTTTGTGCACTCTCTCATCCTTTCAAATCCAGTACAATTTCCATCGCATTCATGGGGATAATTCAAAAGATACATGGAAGACCAAAGATTATTGTAAGTGATAGAGATCCCATCTTCAATGGACATTTTTGGACATAATCAATTTATTTTTTGGGTACTCAATTAGGTCATAGCTCATCTTATAATCCTCAATCTGATAGACAAAGTGTGATAGTGAAAAACTGTCTGGAAGGATACCTTTGGTTCTTTGTATCTGATAAAAAAAACACAATGGTTCAAATGGTTACCCTTGGCATAATGGTGGTATAACACTTCCTTTCATACTACAACAAAAATGAAACCATTTATGGAACTCTATGGATACCACCCACCTTCCATCACTTCTTCTCTAAAATAAAAATATAAGGTTCAAGAAATGGAATATCAAATCGAGCATCAACAACAAGTTCTACAACTCTTAAAGGGTAATCTAACCATGAGAAAGAATCACATGAAAAAACAAAAAGATCAACATCGTAGTGAAATAAGTTTTGAAGTAGGGGATTGGGTATTTTTATGAATAAAACCATACAAACAGATTTCCCTCAAGCAAGCAAACAAGGATAATAAATTATCCCCAAAGTAATATGGCCCTTATAAGGTGTTGAAAAATATTGGTAATATGGCATCCAAATTGGAGTTTCCTTCCTCTGTGCGAGTACACCTAGTTTTACATGTTTTATGCTTAAAGAAGGTTATAGGTGACAAGATCCCAGTTCAAACTATATTTCCAGAACTTGATGAGGAAGGAAAAATCATATTGGATCCTAAAGCTATGGCTGACACAAGAATTCACCAGCTAAGGAATATATCCATTTTAGATTATCTCATTAAGTGGAGGAAACTACCTGCTGAAGATTCCATTTGGGAAGATGAGTCTTTTATATAGAATCATCCATAATTACTCAAATGTTTGAGACAAAACGTTTTTGAAGGAGAGGGGCATGTCAATCCCTAAATAGTGGCACATTACCCCTTAATTGGGGAATATTACATTAGTAATGTTATTTTATTTATGTCGGCTTGGGTCCATTAGGTGTAATTGTACCTCCTAGTCTCCTATATATAACAAGAAGAAATTTTCATTTGGAATCATCTTGTACTTGAACATCAACCAAATTTTCGTAGGCTGATATCGTTATTCATTAATAAGCATCAAGTAAAAGTCACATTTGATATTCTACAACCAGATAATAAGCTTTATGTATTTCACATTCTTAACAATTTGATGCCTAAAATACATTAAACTAACTTGTGATTTATCAGTAATACTTTCATTTTTGGATCAATTTTATGGTATCAGAGCATTTGGTTTTCAAGGTTTGATAGGAATTACAAGCATTGGATGCTCACTAGAGAAAAACTCAAGAAAGGAGAAGGCCAACTTGAGGCTCTTGACACAGAGATTCAAAGGTGACTGCATAAGCAAGAAATGTCTTTGCCACGAAAATTGGGTCCCTTCAAATCTGAAGGCGATTTCTTCGAGGCCTTTAAATTGATGCAAGCCATTGTAGAGGAGATTTACCATGAAAAAGGTCAGCGAAGGAATCCAAAAGTTGAAGAAGGTGAATCTTCGGTAAGAGAAGAAAGAGGAGTTGGAGGTGGTGGACCTTTGAAACCTTCTTCTCTTTCATCCTCATCATCTAATAATGAAGAAAGTGTACATTCCTCCAAGGATAATAAAAGAACTCATCATTCTTCTGATATGTCATTATTAAAGTTAGATGTAAATTTTCAATTACCCACTTATGATGGTGAATTAGATGCATAAAAGATAGATAATTGGGTGAGACAATTAGAAGTCTATTGTAGGATACAAAATATTGGTGATGACAAAACTAAGATCCAACTAGAAAGTCTCAAAATGGGAGGCACAACTCTCATATGCTGGGAAAGTATAACTAGATATGATCTTAAGAAAAGTGGTAAAACAATCTCTTCCTGGAATGATTATGTTATTGCATTAAAACAACAATTTTACCCTTTAGCTTACATGCAACACGAAATGATGAATTGGCAATGTTTAAGGAAATCAAAAGGTCAAAGTGTATAGGAATATACTCAAATATTTCGTAAGAAAGCATTAAATTTGGGTATTCCTTTGTATACACAAGAGACACTCCTAAAATATATCGGTGGTTTACATTCTTATCTCAAACACACTATTCTTACGATAAATCCTTCTAACCTTGATGAAGTATGTGTACAAGCCATTCACATTGAATCCAGTAAAGGGAATGTTGGTGATAGTGTTTCTACAGCTACTTGGGAAAGAAAGGATGCAAGGAAAAGGAAAGAGAAGAAGACAACCACAACAAGAAAGGAGAAGTCTACTTGCAAGCATTGCAAGAAAGTAGGCCATGATGAAGATTGTTGTTGGATCTTACATCCTGACTTCAAGCTAAATAAGTATGCCAACCACAGAAGGAAGAATACCACAGCTACAACAATTCAAGTTAATCTTGGATCAGATCCCAGTAATGAGACATAGGTTTTAGCTATGGAAATCTGAGGTATAAATTTTGTTGCAATTTCTAGCTCTTCTAGTTCAGTTGATGTAAATGATGAGTGTAAAAGGAGTGAACATTTCCACATAAGGTTTATAACACATAATGTTAAAGTTGATACTCTTGTAGATAGTGGATCACAAGCCAATCTAATCACTGAAGATGTTGTAAATAACTTGGGACATGAAACTAAGTCACATCCTAAACCATATCCATTGGGATGGATATGTGGTGATAACAATTTGCAAGTAACCAAGCAATGTAAAATTAAGTTTGCAGTCACTTCTAATTATTTTGATGACGCAGAGCTTGATATCGTGCCACTGGACATATATGGAATTGTATTGGGAAGCCCATACCTTTATGATAGGAAAGTCGTATTCTATAGGGAGGAAAATAAATATTTCTTCAAGAAAGATGAGAAGGAGTACATTGTTCATGCTCATCGCATGAAAGATAACAGGTCTAGTGATGCTAAACATGAGATGGTTCAGTATGATTCTAAAAGTCATGAACTGTCACCAGGGGTATAGCATGAGGTTCAACTACATAATTTGATTACTATTCTTGTTCAAAAGGGGAATAATGTTTTGTCATTTTCATTTGAATACTCAGTATTGTTGATTAGTTTGATATTGTTCAGTGGTGTATGGCTACAAAGTGCAACAAAGAATGTAGATTATTGTGCAATAAATGAAATGATTACATTGATAAGCAATGTTATCTCAGTTTTCATGTTTGTTTGGATTAGTCAGGTGATCATTATCCCAACAAAGAGGATGGATGATACAAGACAAAGTGGGAAGGCAGTACCCTCACTTCTTACCTGAGTAAAAGAAGACTTTTGGTGGTCCAAAAGATTCTAAAGTGGGGAGGAATGATCCAAGAGGCTCCCTAGGCTCAGAAAATGCTCAAAAATAAAAGTTCTCAAAATGGAGTGAAACCAATTCCATGGTGACTGGCTCATCATGCTGATTCTGGAAGTATATTTACTTTCTCAAACAGACTCTGTATGCGAGAGTTATCGTACTCTGGCCATTTTCTCAAACAGCTAAAAAATCAAAGGACTGACAAAAAGTCAATGTTGACATTAGCATGACATCACCAACGACACCTCATGATGCATACTTGGACCAATGGAAGTTTGACAAGTGGCAATAGTTGACTGGGAATATGTGGATGACAGATCTAATCAGAGTTGGACACGTGGCAAAGTTTGGGAAAATGAGATGGTGCCACGTGGCCCAGGCATGGGTATCCATGTGGCACCTAGTCAACAATTCGTAAGGCAAGTTTAAAAATGTTTGGGGCTCCATGGGTTTTGAACCCACGACCACCCACCATAGTCCAAGCCTTGGGAAACAACTAAACACCAATGCACCCATTGTATTACTTATTAAACATAGCACATTTAAATTTATTTAAATTGAAATGTTTTAAAGTTTGGGCACGGGAGGGGGTTGGGGCTAAGCCCCAACTCGTGGTTATATTGCAATGTGTGACCGGGGCAGCAGAATTTTCATCTACAACCACCAGCATGCACTTTAAGCCACGATTATGGGTATGTTTCCACAAGACCAGGGGCTATCCCCTTCATGGGCATGCAGAGGTTTAGACTTTGGACCAAAGGTCACATGAAAAGTGCCACAAAATCAGGAGCTAGCGTAACTAAAGGGGCCAGTGCTTAGCCCTTCGGGCTAGCACTTGGCCAAATATAGTACATAAGACCCTATTTTGAGGGCACACACCCAACCCTAGGGGGCTACACTGTATATTTAACAAAAAGTGGGTTTTTTTAAGCCTGTTATGTATTTTTTTAATTAATTGGCCTGATATTATGACCATAAAGTGGTTTTTTGGGCATATCTTGGCCATTTGGAGGGGGATTTGATCCCAAAAAGAGGCCATATCTTGAGGGAAGTTGGGATTCCTCATCTCATCCTTGAAAACTATAAGAACCAAGATTTTTGAAGCTTGTAGGAGACTTTTTGATGCAGGGTTTTGAAGGAGCAGTTTGTAAATTTTGGCCTTTTCTCATGTTTTGAGGGACATTTTTGCCATGTTTTTGAGAGGAATTTGATGGAGCATGCTTGAATCTGAGCAAGGAGGTCTTGAACAATATATTTAAAGCACATTATGTAACAGCAAAGAGTCTATGTAAGAGAACTTTGAGCATTTTAAAGAGCAATAAAGAGGTCCTCCACTTGGAAGCGGGGTCGGAGACGTAGCCAACGATTGGTGAACTCCGTTATCAACCTCTTGTCTCTATTTCTCTTTCTATTTTTCTGTTCTATTATATTCATTTGCAACATGGATATTAATGGTTGATCTCCTTATTCATTAATAAGCATCAAGTAAAAGTCACATTTGGTATTCTGCAACCCGATAATAATCTTTATGTATTTCGCATTCTTAATGATCTGATGCCTAAAATACATTAAAATAACTTGTGATTTATCAGTAATACCTTCATTTTTGGATGAATACACACCAATAATTTCATGAACAACACAACACCAACGTATCCATGTTTCATTAGCACCACCATAATTTATAATAAAATTACATGCATCAAATAAATCACATCGGTGTCATTGAACGATTGTTGGCATGTAGTTGGAAGACTCAAGGTTTAACATGAATTTACCAACAAAACCCTAAGCTACCGACCCTTTTGGCATCACCCACACACAGGTGAAGTCTCACTAGAGGTATCTATGGGAACTACATCAACCAAATTTCCCCAGTGATGAAGGGTTGGGAGGAAGTCCTTATAACCATTCTACTTAGCATTCATTCAATATGCCTTATATCACATGCATGGAAACATAGTAATAAGCAACATATTTATAGTAATGGAACATATATATTATGTGTGTAATAAGAAAAACATCAAACACATCATAACACATAGAAACCATGATTAAGGTGGTTCACGCAAGCTGGGCTACGTAAAAAATGACCGAATTGTTATTATATTATTCATAAAATCCATTATAAAATATGTGCATTGCGATCATACATTATGTCTCATACAAAATTCCCTTGTTGTTCTCCTATTCTCCTATTCATTAGCTATCTCTCTATCCCTTTATCTCTCTTTCACTCTTTCCTTATTTTTTCACACTTTTCACACCCCTAATTTTCCCCCTCTCTATCCCAAAACCCTTACATATTTATACAATTACAATGGGGCTTAGCCCATATCGATGGACCCAAAATTCCTAATGGCTTCCAATGATCTTCCTTCTTTTGCACGCATTGATCCCTACATGTGAAAGTGTGCCAACTGTATTTCCTTATTTTACACGCACTGATTTCTAGATGATCTGTAACTCTGTTCGTGTGGTTTTATTCTGCACATTTCCCAAAATGGGTCCCCAAAATACTATCCTAATAGGCCCCCAACACTCACCTATGGCTCGTCCCAAGCCACTCAATCCTTCCACTACACTTCCTGGAACGTTGCAGCAAAATTTTGAAAATTTTTGTTTGCACCTGCGACATTCTCCTTTGCGTGTTCTTCTTGCAAGAAAATCCTCTCTATTGTCTGTGCAGTAATGGGGGTCTTTAGTTTCTCTGTGTTGTCTTGCACGTCTTTCTTTACTATGCCCTGTGCAGCCACAATTTCTTTTGTCACCCAAAATTATTCCTCTTGTAGTGGCTCAATCTTCTACGTGAGAGTATGTTGTTCAACTCTTATATGATTTATCTCTAGGTAAAACTACCTATTCTTAACAATTGTTTTCATTCATTTTGTTTTTGGCATAATTCTTATTGATTATTTGAACTTTCGTGCCTTCTACTACATAACATGTAATATTTATTCTATTGCTTGTAACTCTGCATCCTCCAACAATTGATTCCACACTTGTTTAATCTATTCATATATCCTTTCACATTCCTCGTCCAAACTCCTAATACTCTTCAAGATCTCCATGGTTGTCTTCTATCATTTCTCCCTTTCTTCTGGTGGGGTACTTGGAATTATGTGATCTTCCAAATCCAATATCTTTGCGTAGAACCCTTGAATGAATTCACTTATATTTTTTAGTCGATATTCCAAGGGAGTATCTACTTCCATTGGTACCTCTGGGATGTTTTTTTTATACCTCTTTCACTGCCTATTGCAATATTGTTTTTTTCTGCGCGGCCTCGTCCTATTCTAGAATGAGTTTGCTATACTCTATGTGTAGTGCTTGCTTGTCTACAGTCACTTTGACCAACTCCGTAGAAGTCGATTATGTGTGCAACTAAATATTTGTTGTGACATTTGTATGTAAGATATGTAGTGCGTTCAATGGTAACTGTGAAAACATTGAGTCAATAAGACTTAATGATTCTATGTGCTCCTACATTTCTATTGTGGGGAACTTTATAACCCATGATGATATATTCATGATCCAATCCTCTACTGATGTTGATGATGGTTATGAATCTGTTGTATTTTTTGTGCTCTTTCTATTTTCTTCTTAAGTTAGTTGTATTGGGGATAACTTAGTCGACTCCAAAATTTGGTGCAGTGTAGCTATCTGCATTTTCACATTAGTGCACATTTCCTCCTCGAAGCTCATGAGAGTTCGATATTATTTTAGAAATATTTATTTTCTTCTTAATACTAGTTAAAATAGAGATATACTTTTGATATTCTATATTAGGGTTGATAACCTCCTTGTAGTATCTTAATTTTCTCTTATCCTCTAATTCTTTAACACACCACAATTTATCTTTAAATTTAGATGCAATAATATTTTTAATATTATAGTTATTTACAGAGTGACATATTTCTTGGTACCTATTAGCACACTTTTTCGACCTCCAATTAAGTTGATATAAAAAAAAACAATGATGAAAAAGAGGCTAATTAAAGAAGAAAAGCCCCAAATTGTCACAGGATAGACCCCTCTCCATTTTTGTTGGTGATTTCCAACCTCAGGGGTGAGTCCCTAGGGTACTTTGTTATTGTCTTAAAGTATGATTTTATGCAATTAATGAAAAAACAAAAAAAATGAGATTTCTTAGACAACATGTTAAAACTGCCCAAGATGTGGGGGACAATGTAGTTTTTGTGTAGCTTGGAGCAATTCTGCAGGGTTAGCACAAGATAAATAGAAAGGAAAGAGAGAGAAACTACTCAAAAGATTGATTAAAGCCACAATCAATAGTAATGAACTACATAATCAATTGTCAAGAATAAATCAAACACCAACAAGAAGGAAGGTTTGGAAACAAACTAAAAACTTATTTATTATAGGTTTGTCAAAGGGTTGATTGCGCTACAATCAAAAAGTCCACAACTGGTACAATTCAATCACTCTTTCTCAAAGAGAGAATAGCTAGTCTAAAAAAAATAAGGGAGAAAATAAAAAGAGATAGTATGTGTTGCTGCTGCAAAAATATGACACTTGCAATGAAAAAGACACTCCAATATATAGCCATGAGGGTGCATATTCACTTCAAAGAATATGAGGGTGCATGAGAGATCAAAAAAGGAAGGTATGGTGCATGGGGAGGTAAGAAAGAGTCAACAACACATGAACATAAGCTCAAGGGTGAGTAAGGGATGGCACCAAAGAATATGAGGGAGAGTGTAAGGAAAGTGGAGCAGTAGTTGATTTCCCATGTGTGAGGGTTTAAATTTATGATTGGTGCACTAGAATATTCAATGTGCATGGGAGCCACAAAATAGCATATGAATGGGAATAAATATGAGTGGGGAGGTATGCATGCATGGGATGAGGAGATGGTGACGTGAGGGAGTTGGTGCACCTATATGTGAGGGAGATTCAATCCTACACAAGGTGAAAAAGGAATGAAAATAATAATGAGGGGATGTAAAAACCCAAGTTAGCTCGACCCAAGTAACCACCCATGCCATTATTTAATTTGACACCCCTTTATTTGAAATATTTGAATAGGAAAAAGGGGACATATGTGAGGATAAACAAGTTAGTATGTACATGAGTGACTAGATAATGTAACATGATGTAGAGAAGGAGATACCATATGAGTTTAGGAGCATGATGTGAGTGATGAGGTGGATGGGAGACCATGAAGTAGCATGCACGTGAGGGGCATCCCATGACTCGAAAAGGAGTAAAGCAATAAACATCCTACTACACAAAATTGAATGTTGTGGCAGGTGGTATATACATCATCGAATATATTTCGATGTAGATACGAAGGTGATTTGATGATGTATATACCACCTTCCTTACCATTCAATGTTGCATAGTAGGTTGTATATTTCTTTCCAAACCCCCAAAAGGAATCTACATTGTATTAAGTCTTATAAATATTGGCATGAGTTATGTTAGAGAGGGTGTGTATGTATACATGGGAGTATATGGGGGAAACCCACTTTAATTAATTAATATAGTAAAGGGGGGACACACCTTAGTTAATAAAGTGCATGCATATGTGGGTTAGTGGGTATGTATAAAAGGAAGGGGGTTAGGATATGCTTTAATTAATTATTTAATTAAAGGGGACACTTTAATTTAATTTAAGTGACATGCATATGTGGGAAAGGTGAACGAGGGTAGAGTTAGGATAAAGGTGAGTGAGGTATTAGAGTTTAAAGGGGAAAAAATTATGTAGAGAGTTAGGGAGATGGATAAAGGAGATGAGTCTAGTTAAAGTAGGAATGCATGTGCCATAGGGATTTAACATGTATCGATGAATGATTTAACTTTTAATGGACTTTTAATGCATGAAAAAGTGGTATTTGTGGCAGTTGAAGGGGCATTAATGGTGACTAAGACTTAATGATCTCAATCATGCCCAAATTGTCTTTCCACCTCATCCATACACCCTCCAATATCAATTAACTCATTTAACACTTTTACCTTTGGAAAATATCCCATCATCAAATGGTGCTAAGTAGATTCCACATGTCACACTGAATCACCACCAAATGTTTAAAATTGAACCTACCACTTGTCACATCTTGAGCCAACCACCCTTTTCATTTATAGAAACTGCTAAAATAGGGTCTGACTCCTAAAATTTAGAAAACTGCCAAAAAAATCTAGGATGAATAAGAGAACACTTCCATGTGTCAAGCGTTCAAAAATAAACACTACTAAAAATAGAATTTCCTCACTTGCCAATGATATCATCCTCATCAGATTCAATTTTCTGAGAGGATTCCAGATATGTGGTCATAATCGACATGTAAGCCCCAATGCTCCATCTACTAAAAATAGACATACCATGCATGTCACTCAGAAAAGTTCTAGAAGACTCAGAATGTCTCAAGGATCAACACTGCACACTTAGAGTATTGATTCTAAGGCCTAAAGCTCATCCTACTAAAAATATAAATTTCTTGCATGTCACCTGAAAAAATCTCATCAGGGCTTGAATCATGAAAGGACCAACTTTGTATGCTCAAAATTTCTCAAGAATGTTAGTTGTGTCTCCCAAACATTGTCTCCTAAAACGTAGGAACACTTGTTCTATGTAGACATATCTCTCAAATGCAAAGGAAAACAAGCTAGATCTAACTCTAAAAAAAAATAACCATGTACCAATCATGTACCTGTCTCTGATGGGAACCAGCCTATGGCTCAACACAAGTGATAAACTATGGGAGAATCTCAGAATGCCAGCCACAATAGTGCATGCTAGATCTTAACTCTCAATATTTTCAAGGGTTAAAATCTATGGGATAACAATATCCCGATGATTTAGCCAATAGTTGGCATCTTTATGCCAACCCCACTTGAGTTATAGGTGGTTTTCACTAGAGTTTGAAGCAATGTTATGAAGCCTCTTGTCCTCCATGTTCTTTATCTTCTTTTTTTAAATTACCTAGTCATATACATGCTCTCAATGAGGGAAGTAATCATTTTTATGAGGAAGATGGGATAGGGTGTATTTCCTTTAATTTTAAGATGATAAGTTGTAAAATGATTTTGAATTTTCTCTATCTTTCTCTGTAATTCTCTAAATATGTTGCAACCCCAAACTTCACAACCATATAAGATAATAGGAGTAACCAGAGTCTCAAAAAGGAGTTTCCTCTTATCACAAAGCCAAATGTTCATTGACTTACAATTGTTTTCAAGTCCATAATAAGCTTTCCACCCTCCATTTATCTTTTTTTCAGTGATGTAGTTCCAATTAAGTTTGTGATGAAGATTGATTCCAAGATATTTGTATGAAGTCACTTCCTCCAAGTTGTTGTTGTCATACATGAAATTGGAGTAGGTGATATTTTTGGATTTGATTATCATATCATTTGCTTTTTCACTGCTAACAGTCATATTTGCATTAGAGAAAACATCCTTGATAATTGTTGTTTTCTTGTCAAGATCAAACGGAATCCTCACCATAAAAACAATATCATCAACATAAAGAAGAAGGATGACGACTATTCCCGATGTGTCAACATATCTTGCTTCTTCCAAATAACCCTCTAACTTGTCGATGTATATGTGGTAGGGGGCAAGGGACATTCTTTCTTAACTCCTATATTACATTTAATTTCTTTAGACCAACCCTTCATATTCCCAAACAATAACCATAAATTTAAATATAATTTATTTTCCTCTCGACTATAACAAACTTCAAAAATATATTTTTTACTTTCCATTCAACCATAATATAATGAGATTAATCTATAATTTTAGTTTAATAACGTATTTTTACCCAGTACATGTCGCAAGTGTTAAGATATGTTGTACTCAACTATAACAAACTTAAAAAATATATATTTTTAATTTCCATTCAACCATAATATAATGAAAAAAATGTATAATTTTAGTTTAATAACATATTTTTACCCAATACATATCACAAGTATTAGGATATGTTGTATTGTTTAGAAAAAATAACTAAATATGGTATATAATAATGTATTTTTACTCAATACAGGTCTTAATTGTTAAGATATGTTGTATTGTTTACATGTCTTAACTAAAGATTCATATTGGAATTCATGATACCACTAATCCTACTTCTCCCATAGTCTCTACTCCCAAACAATCTTCTCTTTCTACCAATATTACACCCAACTCTTCCAACACCACTCTTTCCAATCCAAAAACAATATATCAAGAAACAAAACCAAACATTTCAGCTACACCCTTGGTCAATTTGGAATATGACTTTATAGAATATCTAAAGAAATCAAAAGCTAACATTTGTTGTTTTGAACTCACAAATATTCCACAAATCCAAGAGAATTTTATCAGAACTTTTCAAGGAAAAAATTATCTTGGTACAAAGGAAGAAAATACTGGAACCAAAAAATGAATCACCAAGATAAATTTTCCTAACAACACTCTATCTAAAACTTAGGTTGCGACTAATGCATCCTTAACTAGCCAAGGATCTAGATCTCCCACCCCTTATTTCCTCATCACTTTTGAAGTATTTAATAGAAATGTTCATAATTGCATGGTGGACTCAGGAGCTTCATCTAATGTCATGCCTCTAAAAGTATGAGAGAATCTTAATATCAAAACCAAACCATCTAACTTTTAGATTATTCAATTAGAAATTACCAGAGTTAAAGTTATTGGAGAATTGAAAAAGGGTTTTATCAGGATTTATTCTAACCCAAAAGTTCATCAAACCATAGATATAATAGTAGTAGACATTCTAGACAACTATGGCATGTTGTTAAGACGAGAATGGTCGGCTATGTTAAATGTCTACTTTTCTATTGACTGGTCCCATTTGTGGCTTCCTTACAATGGTAAAATGAATCAAATTAGGATCAACAGGGAAAGGTATATGAAACATGTTGTTATTAAATTGAATGATATGAATAAACCAGTAATGTTAAACCATTTTATTCTTGGGAATTATTCATATGAAACATTATTTGGGAATTTCACAGTTGAACCATCATATCCCGTAGAATCTGACACAAAATCTGAAATCCTTCATTGCACCCAGATTATTGAACTCAATTGTAATTTAGTTGATCAAAATAAAAATCCCCCTGATGTACAAACTATCATGGTTTCTAGAGATAAGTTATAAAAATGCACTAACTCTATTAACCTCTTTAAAACAAAAAAATGTGAAAATTCAAAAATACCGATTGAAATAAAAATAGGATATCCTGACATGTGGACATTATTTTTTTATGGATCCAGGTCTTTATAAGGTGTGGGTGTTGGTTTCATACTAAAAGACACAAAAGGTTCTAAAATGTTAATTGCATGTAGAATTGAATTTCCTTCCACCAACAATACTCTCGAATACAAATCCCTAGTACAGGAGCTTAGGATGGCAGTCGACTTGAAAGTAGAAAAGATCAAGGTATTTGGTGATTCTGAAATCATCGTCAGATAGGTATGAAACATTATTCATTATATTTCAAGCCACCTAAAAACTTATCAGTCTGATGTTTGGGAACTAAGTAAATATTTCATTTCTTTCAAGATTAACATCGTTACCTGATCATTGAATTTTGACACTGATTTGGTAGATAATGTAGCATCTAGATTAATACCCTCAGATGGACTAATGCTTGACTTTTTATATGATGAAATTTTGTACAGGCCATCAATTTCTAACAATATCATGAAATGGAGGGTATTTGATGATGACCAACAACTCATTAATTTCCTACACCTTAAACATACCTTCAAGGATTCTATCATAAATTAAGGCCAACATGTCTTGTTGATAAATACATATAATCAAAATAATGTTGAAGAAACAAACTCAACAAGACCGACCAAAAATATCCATAGGAGTGTGGTCATATTAAAAAAAGGTTACGATCTTCAAGAAACATTCAAAAAGGTCACCAACTGCAAGACCAACAACTCATAGATGCAGTTTGAAATAGTAAACTTGGGGTAAGATTTTTCCCCTCAAAATATTAACCTGGGAAAAAAATGCTCCCCTAAATAAAGGGGGTCATACATCAATTTATTCAAAGAATATAAAGATATATTCACATGGAAATATGAGGACCTCAAGACATATGATACAAATATTATACAACATGCCATTCCCATGAAACCTCAAACCAAGCCATTACAACAAAAGTTGAGAAAGTTGCATCCTAGCCTTGAAACTCAAGTCAAAACAGACTTGAACAAATTGTTGGCCTCCCCTTACAGCCTGTCATCATCAAGCGTCTATTCCAATAGTGGGGGTTGCAAATTATCAGGGAGATAAATACCAACTCATCATAGATGCACAAATACATTCTAACGGATACCGACTATTTCAGCAGATGGAGTGAAGCAATCCCCTTGAAAACCATCAATGAAAATTAGGTGATTTTGTTCCATGAATCATATATCATCATCACGTTTTGAATTTTGGACTCATTAGTCTTTGATAATTCCAATTATTTTTCTTCTCTTAAACTAACTGAATTCTCCCTTGAAAGAAACATCAAGGTTAAGTACTCAAATAATTACTACCGACAAGGAAATGATTTAGTAAAATCAACTAATAAGAACATCATTAAAATACTCAAGAAAATTGTCAACGATAATCAAAGAAATTGGCATCTCGCTTTTCAGAATGTTGTCTAGATCGACATAGTAACTCCTAATTCATCCATTAGTAAATCCCCTTTCTTCCTAGTCTATGGGAAAGAAGCCACCATGCCAACCCATACTTTCCTACCTACCATAAAATTGGCCCAGTCAGTCCAAGATGAAGCTTTCCTGATAATGCAAGAAAGGCTAAACATGTTGCTAAAACTTGAAGAAGAAAGGGAAAAAGATAAGCTTAACCTAACACATCACCAAGAAATAATTAAAAAATGGTTCAAGAAATCAAATGTAGGAAACAAAGATGTTAAAAAAGGAGACCTTGCTCTCAAATGAGATAAATCTAATGAACTTAAAGGGAAATACTCCAAATTCTAGAAATTGTGGCTAGGACCCTATCTGATTCACCAGAAAATAGGTCCTAGGACTTTCAGACTCAAAACATTACAAGGAGATGAGGAGGGACTCCCTACCAATGGCGAAATCCTAAAAAACTACTTCTCCTAATAAAAAATGGTGATGTAGATTTGTACATAGTAGTTTTTCAGTAGTTATTTTCTACTAATTTTTCTCTTTCATAATCCCATCATTGCTTGAATATGTGTCTTCCTTTTTCTTTCACCTTTTAGTTTAGAACAACTCACCTCATTGTTTGTTACTCTGGGATATATTTTCTTTTTCAATAGGGACCCAATACTTTTTGACCCATGTAAGTTCCTTGTCCCATGCGTAATTTTCTATTGATGATTGTCAAACTGATTTGGCATCAACGTTTATCTTCTTGAGCAATGATAGCATAAAAAAAATGAACTTGTTCATCTGTACCATAAGAAAGTTTATAACCTTAAAATTTTGTACCTTTCGATGGTCCCCATTAGTTATCTACTCTTATGTGACTACTATCATGGCTTTCCAATGTTCCATTCAAGTTTCTTAAAATTCCCTCAATTCAATATCTTCCATGGAACTCCATTGTCTCTTCCGATTAATTCCCCATTCTAAAACATATCTGTAATTGGTGTGTGCAGACCTACGAGGATAAATTGTTGAATGAGACTAGAAAACCAAAGTAACGCTCGTATCACCCAACTTCCTATTTATTGTCACCTATATTGCAATCAAAATATCTAAATTCTATATCTAAAAGGAGGATACAAAAGAATAATCATAAGGAAGTTGAAAACGCTACTAAGAACCTGAGAAACACAATTAAACACATTGGGGATATGGATTCTTGATGGTAGCAAGTCCATGCTTGTATGATACTAAGGAATCATCATCGAGGCTATAAACGTTTGGTGGCAGTGAAGAATTGTTAGGAAATAGAGGTGAGGAAAACATTTTAGTCTTTATCAGTTGTCAAAATTTTCTCTATGGTGTCACTCTCACTATTTCACTATGGGTCCCTAAGTTGAGTACTAAATGGAGTATTATAAGGTAAATTTATCTTCAAATATAGGTGAATTCTCTGTCTTTTTTGAACTCAGAGATAACTTGTTCTTCCCAATAAGTCGCCATTTGTTGTGATTCACCTCCCACAAGTACCCACTTTTTAAAAATTTTATGGGTCCATTTATTTTTTTTTCCTTTTGTGCCTGTTTTTTACCCCACAAGGCCTACATCCTTAATTTACTAAGGCAATACAATATTAACTCATAAATTTTTTGGGATCGTGTTCATCGAAGTCCCATACTTCACGCATCAACTTTAATTTTGATCATCACACTTCAATGACTTCAGCACATGCATTGCTTTCCCTTCACGACACACATGTGGCTCATTATATCAAATCTAAGCTATCTCATCCCCCTGAGTAAATATGACTTTTCAAACAGCCACCTCCCCAAATGGGATCCCAATATTGGACACTTGAATTCTCAGTTTAACATTCCCTTGTAAGTTTCCTTAATTGTTGTTGGGTGTTAAGCCCTAATATTGGCTCATTACCACTTAATTGGGGCATATTAGATTAGTAATGTTATTTTATTTATGTCGGCTTTAGGCCATTAGTTGTGATTTAGATTAGTAATTTTATTTTATTTATGTCGGCTTTAGGCCATTA
>SNQJ01S0007536.1:74545-125515 GCA_010110895.2 Picea sitchensis | reverse complement strand
TTGGACTAATCCAGGTCATTGGGTTAGGGTTTTGGATGCCGCTGGCTCCTATATGTATATTGTATTGTAAACAATGTAACACAATGTGTATCAATATAATATATGCTGGTTTTCTCGGTTTGGGTTTCCAGGTGAAAAATCTCAGTGTAATGTTTGTATTTGCCATTGCATCTTTTCTGTTCTTTTCTGAATATCAGTTTGCAGTAGATATTGTACAAGGTTATAATTTACAGTGGGTTTGTATTTGATGAGATTTAAATTGTATGTGTTTCAGAATTACCTGATCCATGTATTTTACATTTTCAGGTAAGTCTTTCATATTTCCATTTATAATCTAAATACTAGTTTGGGACTATTCAAGCCTTTCTTGTTGACGTATATTTTGTGAAGGTTTTGTGTTGATATTTTAAACTTATTTTCTCACCCATTTGCTAGACATTGAACTAAATTCTTATGTTTTACAAACCTAAATTTTTTCTAATGGGTATTAGGCTCACACCTATAGCAGTCTAGAAGAGACTTCTAGTGCTAATATTTGTGGCACTGTTGTCATGGAGGAGAAATTTAAGATCTTTCCCTAAGATATAATACAAGGATACTACTCATTTTGTTAGTGTACAGAAACTAGTAAACAAACAATTTTTTTATTGCACCTGGTAATTACATGAAGGAAAGATCTAGTGGTGACTCGACATTTTTAGAAAGTTGAAGGAATTTGTTGTTGTTTTGGATCAGAGGTTTGCACCTATTAACTTTTCTATAGTTCCTGGTTTCCCACATCCAATACCTCACATGTCAGAATCAAGAGATTTTCTTCCTATATTCATAGAAAGGAAGGAGGATAATTTTACACAACATCTCATTAAGTTTCATCAATGCATGGATGTTATAGAGAGATTTTCCTAACCCTATGCAATATTGTATAGAGGGCCTTTTTCCATTTCCCCATGCATACTTTTAATCCCTTTTTGCAAAATCCCAGAGCTAAAAATACATTTTTTCCACATGTACGCACCTTTCCTACTATACAACATGCGTATACGGAGGTTGCACCACTACAGCCTGCGTACGTCAGGATTTGTGCCCAAAAATGAAAAATGGTGTCGGGTTTCCATGTTTCCATAGGAGATCTATGATCATTGGCCTTCCATATACTGGAAACATTTTGACTCGACTCTTCAGTTCGATTTGAAGGCTATAAATAGGCCAATTCCGAGCTATAGAAAGGAGGATAAAGAATTCAACTTTGAGAGAAAAGTTACTCTGGAGAAATTATTCACTTCATATTGAGTCTGCATCCCTTTTTCCTTTAAATCTGAACATAGTGTTCAACCCCCAAGCTCTTCCCTTATTGATTAAGAACTTCATTGTCTCTTTTCTACGAGATTTCCTTTTGTGGAGGATTGAAGTGGTGGCGGCTCAGCTAGAAGGAACTTAGTATCTTGGTTCTGAACCATGATGGCACTAAATTCTATAACTTTTTCACTTTTGTTGATCATATATTAATATAAATACTCTTTTCCTGTCCAATTGATATGTTGCAAATATTTGAAAAATTATTCCGTGGGGGTATTTGTTATGTATATTAATGGATTATGCTATTGAATGTGCTAACATCATATATTGTCACCATATGCTTTCTTTGATTGGTTGTTGAGGACTAGTTGCAGGTATAGTGCTTTGGGTCAAGTGCTCAATGATGGACATTATCGAATGTCTAGATTATGTAGGCATTTTATCTTGTATTGCTAACATATTTGTTTATATATCTTTCTGGAGAATAGAGTTGATTTATGTAGTCATTTCCATGTGTTGTGGTTTTCCCTAGCCATAGAGAGATTTTCTTCATAACAGAATTGGAAACCCGACACCATTTTCCATTTTTGGGCACAAATCCCAATGTACACAGGATGTAGTGATGCAACTTGCATATACACATGTTGTATATTAGGAAAGGTGCATACATGTGGAGAAAATGTATGTTTATCTATGGGATTTTGCAAAAAGGGATGAAAAGTATGCATAGGGAAGTGGAAAAAGGCCCTCTGTGAAATATTGCATAGGGTGAGGCAAATCTCACTATAAAATATGCCCCCTAATGTGTGAGGTCAAAGGAGTATCTATGATGGCTTAAATGCATCATAAAAACCCAGAAGTGGAGTGATGGGGAACCAACTGGAAGAAATAGTTTCTCATTACATTCCGCAGTGACTTTGCATACATGGTTGCCAATTTGAATTACATTGCATATCCATCTGAAAACATACCAAACAACCATTCATGGCCATGAATAGGAAAATATGTGGTTACATGACATAGGATATCATAGTTACGAACAAGGCCCAGTAGAACCAGTCTCAAAATTAATCTGAAGATATCTGTATACCATGGAGTACAATCTGATATCCCATGATCACTGACGTCATATAGGTATTTGTCCAATGAAAAGGAAGAAAAAACTCAAGAAAGTTGTGGCCACATAATAATGTCTTCAAGTCTTGTACACAATCCTCCAAAGGTCCAAACCTACATCATGTGAATAAAGTAGTTGAGTTCGAACACGATGAGACATTGTTTGATTACCGATCATTGAGGTATACCATTAACAAATGAGAGACAACCTATAGATGATGAAAGTAGGTATCAAGGCATCAAGTACATTCTTACAAGTGTTAATAAAGGATTCAAAGTCTGACACTTGAATAATCCATCAATCATGAGACATTGATGTATTCCCAACTATCGATGGTGAGAGAACCTACCACTAAAGATTGCAAGCCTCAAGATACTCATATGACTCTAGGTCTCATTTCCAGAGTATATGAGATGAATTCGATGGAAGGAGACCCGCTTAAAGGAGAGAATTGAGGCATCTCTCATCATTCAACATGAGGTACAAAGCAAGAGCTTTATGATTTGGAGGAAATCGGACGAAGAACATGTTCATGAACCAACGACCTTGTGCATATTTCAGGTGTGCCAAGTGAAAGAGGTACATGAAAAAGACACTTTGAATAGAAACCAATGAAGAAAAATGTTGACAAAGGTAAGGAAACCACCAATAAGGATAATGGAATCTAAGACACTTCACAAATCCCAATGTGAGAATAGATGTCTTGCCATCAAACATAAGGTAAACCACCCAGTCAATGAGCAATGATGAAATGTCAACTATTGGGTTTAAGGTTACCTACCAATGATGAAAGTAGGACCAGGGTGAGTGATAGGACTACAACATCATGTGATTATGAGACAAACTAAGGGTATGGCCAACATGCAAAGTCAAGATTTCTGAGGAATGGTTGACACAGGTTGATAGAATTCCTTTTAACAAGAGCATGGGACATATGGAGGACTTAGACAACATAGACTCGATGATGAAACCATCATATGTAGGAGGAATCAATCAAGTTATCCTTAGGGATTGGAAGAGTAACCAGTTGGTGGAGAAAATTCTTTCTAATGAGATCAGCTTCCTAAGGCCATGATAAACCCAAAATTATGATGAAAAATGGACTCAATAACTTTGTTCTTTATTCAAAGGCGACACGACTGCTGCCAATATAAAATAATACTCCCTTTCGGCCTGTTTTTTTTTGTTTTTCATATTCAAATGAATGTTATGATACAGAGGAGGAAATGAGTGTCACAAATAAGAAAAACTAGTTCTCATAGTGGAACATACTTATTCTCAATAAAAAGAGATGCATGCAGGGGATGGACACTCATGGAAATGTTCCCTTCTGGATATAGGGTGTCAAATTGCGAAGGATATAAAAGAGGCTCTGCTTGGTTGAGGATGCAAAAATGTTGAGGCAAACATTTTATAATGCAAAGTGAGAACCAACTATAGGCTTAATACTGCAAGCAAGGGCATGAGATGCAATCACAACTTAATGCAAAAAGTTTCCTTTTTCATATCGTAGTCAACTTGGTTTGAAAAAAGGATAAACTTGTACCAAATAGATTTCCTTTCAAGTCTAAATTACAAGTGTGAAAGAGACAAGTTCACTCGAAAATATTTTCACATTTTGAAGATGAGTTGGAAAAGAGCTTAAATTAAACTCGGTTGGGATTTTCTAGGCAGAAAGTCATGGGGGAGGCCAAGGCTCCCATGATGGACTTCTATGGAATCTCAATATCTTATGAATAACCAACATATGATTGGGAATACCCAAAGCTCTCCAAGTTGAGGAGGATAAAGTGCTAGCGGAGGTTATCATCTCCGTGATATATTGGATAATGTCTCTTACTATAAAGGACATAGGCAGGGGCATCGGATACCCCACAACACCATCCAAATCAATGGGAACTTCTCCAGGAATTGAAGGGAGAGTACTCAGGGAGAGTGAAACTCTCTCTTGTTCAGAAGGAGCCCTATCAACAGTACTGACGACATGGTTGAAGGAAGCATAACCCTCTAAAAGGAGAGTTAGATTGACCATATCTTTCACTGGTATGACCACTTCTTCATTTCTAGGTTGAAGAGGATGCACGATAATAGGGATAAGGGACACATCACCCTCAACAACGAGGTTATGGTCAGGGGAGGATTACATCATCATGATTGTTGTGTTAATCAACAGAGAAATATGTTGTGGGGAAACCAAAGATGCCTCAAAATTCAAAGGGCCCTTAGGTGATCCCCACACTTTTGGTATCCCAACAGTAATAGAACAAAAATGAGTAAGGTGATTTCCTTCACAAGTCCTGCAAAGGAATTTAGGTTTACGTTTGAGATGTCTAGGCTTCTCAATGCCACCAACATCATTCACAATGGCTGGTGACATGATCTGCAGAGGTTTGATATGTGATATCAATATGACTTGTGGCGACTAGATTGATGCCACTAGCATGACTAGCAGTGGTTGGTTACGTGTATTCAACATGACTTGCAGAGGTTGGTGATGGAGCTCTAGTATGACTAGTAGTGAATGGACTAGCGGTGGGTTGTGGCATTTGATACCAAGGTTGAGGGAAAGATTGGATTTGAAACATTCCAAGCCAATAATGGTCATGGGTTACCCCCTACCTGTTTCCATAAATATATTATCCTCTCTCTAAATGATCCATAGAGGTTTGTATGGGAATCATCACTGAAATTTGTGAAGAGACAGAGGCATGATAAGGATTATTCAAGTGAGGATATATGTTTCCCCCATGTGAAGTAGTTCCATGAAAAGGGTAGCCCAAATCATAAAAAAAATTATCCCCGTATGAAAGACCTGAGGATATATGCGGACCTGCCATGGGAAAAGTGTTCGAAGGAACTGGCATGGAAGATGGATGATACATAGATGGGGTGTAATAAGTAGAATAGGCACCCATTTGAGTACTGGATCCTGAAAGAACATAACTAGGATTGGATCCATAAGAGGGGAGGTTCCAACCTCCCATATGGGAGGTGGTTGAGAGCCATGAATCATATCAAACTAAGATGTAGGCAGTGGGGACATGGTGCCCTCGGATCTAATGCTAGGATTTATATAAGTGAGATAGGGAGAGGATGGGAAGGGTGAAGTCACATTTGACATATCAACAAAAAAATGATTAGATACCCAAGGCATGGACTGATATTCATAATTCTACGTACCATTTTGAAAAGAAGATGGATTCATCCCCATGAAATGAGTGAACATCATGGGGGGGTAGCGATAAATGAGGGAGCCAAAGGAACTCCATTATCCATGACAATGAAAACTCAATATAAACTCCTAAGGCCAACTAGTTGTCAAAGAGAACACAATCAAACAACCAATATGCACACAAACGGGGTAAAGTGGTTGAAAGGGGCCTCCCTCCCTAATGAAGGTATGTCTCACCCAAGAGGGGCCTGAGAATCCCTGTTAAAGATCAGAGGTATCATAATCAGTTATAAGGGCCCTCGTGGGTTTAACAACCAGTCAGTTAGATCCCCTCGAAGAGGTAATCCTCCAAAAAGGTTGTGTGTTATCCAACCCTTATATGACCTAGTGTACCTGCAGAATAACCCCTGCAAGTAACCTATGTGGCAACTAAGTCAAAAAAATAAGAAACCAATGTATAACCGATGCACAAGAGAGAAGTCGTAAGTTAGGTCCACCATATGGGAAAGGTAGAAAAGCCTAAAACCTTGAAATCACTTCCTCTCATGGAGGAAAGGGCACTAACAAGATCCCCAAATATAAATAGATCCCCATAAATATATATAATGCTAAGAAGGTATCTGGGGGATATCCCTTCAACCAAACTCGTGTGACCTCATGATTAACTTCGGAGTAAGCAGAGCCTCCTAATATTACCAATTTTACAATGGATTTCCCCACTCCCTTATTCATAAACATATGTTTATTTAATATCCTTGGATAATTTTAATCACAAAATCCTATTCGAAGGCACTAAATCCTAAGCTAGTTTATGCACCCTAGAAAATAAAATCGTGACTAATCAATTTTAAATTATAGTGTTAATTTTAATGGTCATGCTTACTCAAAAATATATGGTAGTGAAACACATGATGTTATGACTCAGCAAGTAAAATACATATGAATACAATGCAAAGTCCTAACTTCAATTTTTAATGAATGATATGCTTCCCAAAACAATACAATTTTAAATTTCAACTCTGCAATTCTAAAATAAAAAAGAAATATTTCTTTACGTGCACTAAGATAAATGGAAAAGACTCAAAAGATCAAAATTCCAATCAATTAAAAATGCCTAATATTTTTTTATTTTCAATATAATAAAAATGAAAATGCATGGATTGAACAACAACTTGATATATAGACTCTGTTGTGTATAGAAAGAGACAACTCAAGTAGGATACCAAGGATAAAAACACCTAGCCCAATGTATAAGGAAAAATCAAAATGAGAATATGATGAGAAAGACTCCTCCCAAAAATTCAACCAAAGACAGGTTTCATGTCATCCCACAAACACTTAACAACCACTACAGAGACCCAATAAGACTCAAAAATCATCAAAACCTACCCAACAACCACCAAACCTAGAAACCAGGCAAAAGAGGTTGATGTACGTGAATGTTCAAGGAAAAAATGCGTATGTATGAAACTTGCAGAAGGACAACATGCATATATATGAGACTATCAAGAAAAACCCATCTATATGTTTCAAAAAAAAAACTAAGCAAAGGAGAAGGATTAAAGACTCAGACCTAGAGTGAACAGAAGTTTTCAAGCAATGATACGACAAAAACAACAATATGAATGAGAGAAATCTAAGGATAAAAACACTCAAAACCCTAGGAAATAAGATTCAATCCCAAGTATGGTCGCCAATTATGTTACGAGAAAAATCTCTCTATGGCTAGGGAAAACCATAACAGACGGAAAATGACTGTAGAAATCAACTCTATTCTCAAGTATATTATATAAAAAAATATGCTAGCAAGAGAAGATAAAAGGCATACCTCATCCAAACGTTCGATGAAGTTCATTGTTGAGCACTTGACTCAAAGCACTATATGCAACTAGTCCTCAAAAACCAAGAAACGTAGGCATATGGTGATAATATATGATGTTAGCACATTCAATAACATAATCCATTAATATACATAACAAATATGCCCATCGAATAATTATTCAAATATTTGCAAGATATCAATTGGATGGGAAAAGAATATTTCTATTAATATATGATTAGCAGAAGTCAAAAAGTTACAGACTTTCGTCTTGGCATGGTTTATAACCGAGAAACTAAGTTCCTTCTAGATGGGCCTCCACCACTTCAATCCTCCACCAAAGGAAAGCTCATAGAAGAGAGACAATGAATTTCTCAATTAATAAGGGAAGAGCTTGGGGAATGAACACTGTGTTCAAACTTAAAGGACAAAGGGATGCAGGCTCAATATGAAGTGAGTAATTTATCCAGACTAACTTTTATCTCAAAGTTTAATTCTTTATCCTCCTTTCGATAGCTCGGAATTGGCCCATTTATAGCCTTCAAATGGAATGGAAAGGTCGAGTTGGAACATTTCCAGTATATGGAAGGCCAAGGATCATATATCTCATGTTGTGACATGGAAACCCATAACCATTTTTCATTTTTGGGCGCAAATCCTAATGTACGCTAGATGTAGCGGTGCAACCTGCATATATGCATGTTGTATAGTAGGCAAGGTGCGTACACATGGAAAAATGTATTTTTAGCTCTGGAATTTTGCAAAAAGGGATGAAATGTTTTCTTAGGGAAATGGAAAAAGGCCCTTTCTGCAAGATTGCATAGGGTGAGGCAAATCTTACTATAACAATGGATCAACGAGATGTATATCATGATGGTGTGTTGATGAAAATGTTTATGTACTCATTAGATGGCTATGCAAGAAAATGGTACAAAACTCTTCCTGCCTGTAGTATTTCATCTTTGAAGGATTTTCATGTTGATTTTTATTCATATTACAAGAAATTTTATCCAATTGAGAGTCTTTTTTAGGTTTGTTCCGAAGGATGTACATCATAAACCCAGTATTTAGTAGTTGATTCTTCTAGAAGTGTAGAGGAAGTGGATGATTATGTTGTGGAAGAGGAAGAAGACTCATTCTCTACCGTATCTTCTTCTAATTTTGTTTTATAGTAGGAATATTTTCAAAATTCTGATTGAAGATGATGGAAGTGATACGTTAGATGTAGTTGTCAATTATCCAAATATTTCTAGTAGTATAACTATGATAAGATAGTTGTTCCAAACATGTTTGAAAGTCATATTGTTGATGATAGTATAAAAAAATAGAAATATGCATATTTTTCATTAGAAATTTATAAGGCTTCTCTAGTTTATGATGAATACGATGATAATGAGAAAGAGTTAAATATTTATGAAGCACAAGAAGACTCATTAGCTTCAGAAAAAGGATGTCCAACAGTGTATTCATGTTGTAGCTGATGATATTCAAATTAAATATACCTTTGATATTGTGTCAAAATTTTCTTATAGTAATGGATTGGTTGTTCAGAATGTCTATGGAGACCTTTTTTTTATAGTTATAGGGATGATTTAGAGGAACAATCTTTTGCATCAACACATATAGAGTTGTACAAGCCTTTGAATGATAATCTTGCATTTGATTCTATTGAAGACAATGAAACAATCCAAAAAAATGAAAGTTTTATTGATTATATAGTTCCTGCTGCTGAAATTTATGAATATAGTCTATTATTTTCTCATCTTGATGCTCTTTCTTTGGATGATGTAAAAGAGATTTTTTCTCAAAATCCTTGTGGATAGATTAAAGGGATTTTCTTTTGTCCTGGATCATAATGAAATAAGTGTTGATTTTGAGCTTCTTCAAGGAGATCAAGTGGACGTTAGTATTGTAAATAGAATAGAAATGATAGATGAACAATTCAAGATTCTACATCAGCAGGAGTTCTGTCGTGATTTTCATGACACGATGGCTAGTTACATGGAGATGGCCTTTCCAAATGTTTTCAATGTTGTATCATTCAACATATAAGAATCTTGTAGCAATTATTATGAGTTGTTGATTACATTTCCGATCCTTTATTATTTTTTCACCTATTCATTTTGCTGCAAATGACAAGATCATTATGTCGGAAAAATGATTACATGGTTGCATTGGAAATTCTCTTTCACATAATTAACTTGATTTATTTGGTTAGAAGTAGGGTGTGTGAGGAATAAGATTGCATTAGAGAATGCATATTTGTTTTGTTGAGTATGTTATATATTAAAGAGATAATAATGACTCCATTCCCAATGGAACTAGCAGCTGGTCTCTGTAAGATTATTAAACTTGCAAGCAGGTGAAAAGCTCTTGAAATCAAAATCATATTCAAATGACAGATAAGGAACCAGAACTACAATGTTCTTGGAATATTCCATGGATCATGTCATCCCACACGGAGCCATATGTTAACACATGGAACGTTTAGGATTCAAGAGACTCTCCTAAAATTTGCAACAATTCAGAAATAGAGCATGTGATGAATATTTTTATGAGTATCATCTTGCAAAAGTCTCTAATGATGAACTATATTTTTCAGTGCCATCACATAATCAATCATCTATAAAGGGTATTTTTCCAAGGAAGGGTCTATCATTTATAGCTTCCTTTACTTTTGTAAAGAAGGCACTTCAAACTGGTTTAGCTCGCTGCGAATTGTAACTGGTGCTAAAAATTGATAGACTTGCTCCTAACTAGCGTTGCAGATTGTTTCATTGCAAACTCTCTGAAGATGTCAATTGTTGAAAGATTAAAGGGATGATAGGCTTGGTTCTTTGCAATAGAGAGTGGTATTTGATGTTAGGTACTTGTTTCATGTTTTACCTAAAATCCTATTGTCAAAACCCTACTTGTTGCAAACCTCAGTTGCTACAAACTTTGAATTCTTCGCAAACTGCGCTACAAATCCTCCTTTTACACATTTTCTAAAACCCACGATGACCTCGCTTTCACTTAGGTTTGAAAAAAATCACCTCACTCAACATCATATTCCTCTCCTTACCTTTGAAATTGAAAATCTTTCTAACGAAACCCTAGACTAAAAATTTGTTGCTACAAATTGTGAATTCACTGAAAACTGAGACCTTGCGCTGCAAACCATCTGTTTTACATAATTGCTTGGAAATTTTTCTATTGGAGGTTTCTTTCAGTTTTAGATTGTTATATTTACCTCGATTTCTCTATTTCATTATATTTCAGTTTCTACATTTTGTGTTTAAGAAAAAATCATTTTTCCAACAAACACTAATTCTTACAAATCTAGCGGTAAAACGTTCATTTACTAGTTCCCAGCACTTACTTTGGCAACAGTTGTTATCAGAGGGGGATTTTTATTTAGTTGTCATGGATACTAACCAAAGGAATAAATGCAACAATTAAAGGATAAGTTAGAGAACCATTTTTTTTGCAACAGTATATCATTTTTTTCATGGTTCCTCATATATGTTGGTTCACAACTCTAAAGAACATTTTTGTCTTATGTTGTTCATGATTTTGCTCACTTGATGTTTTTGGGAGTCTTCCTGCATGGATCAAAGTTTATACAAGGAATGAGAAGAGGTTTGAATCGTGTCTTCATGTTTTTTACATTATTTGTAGTGATCGGAAAGAAAAATGACATCTATAAGAAGTTTGCAGCACATTCTATTGAAGGTGTTGCTAACTGCTAAAATTAAAATTGTTTGCTGCAAATTAGTAAGAAACAAAGTTGTATTTTCATAATATATTTAAATATATGAACTGGGTTTTTCTAAAAACAATTGTGGAGGAGAAACATAATGTCTTCGACTTGCAGACCAAAAATCATCCTGACACAATTTATTGTTTGGGAGAAAATTTTGAAAACATCACCTATAATAAAGTTTGTAGTAAATCCAGTAGTTGCACTGCAAACTCTAACAGTCCGATAAATCCAATTTGTAGGAGGGATAACACCTATATGAGGAGGTTCAAATGGTTCGAAAGGTTGTATTTAGAAACCAAAGGACACTTGTACCTAACATCCAACTTCATTAAATCTACATGCAATGAGTTCGTTGCAGTTGTATTTAACCTTGCTAACAACTTTCTGAAATCTAGCAGTTTGTTGGATTTTTGTTTGTCCGTCTATTGGTGAAGGATTCATCTTAGTACTTGTTTCCTTAATGTCGTGAATGATTTATTGTTTGTTAACTCGTGCAAGTGTTATCAAAGTACTCTCTTGTTGATTAGGAGGTTCTTACTTGGTGATATTTCTATTGTATTCGTTTTAGAATTACTTGATGTAACCAGATGCATCTATTTTACATTTTCTGCTAAGTCTTCTACCTTTCCATTTATATTCTAAATATTGGTTTGAGACTATTCAAGCCTTGCTTGTTGATGTATATTTTATGGAGGTTTTGTGTTGATATTTTAAACTGAGTTTCTCACCCATTCGCTACACATTGAACTAAACTCTTATCTTTTACAAACCTACAAGTTTTCTGATGGTTATTAGGCTCACACCTATAACATTCTAGATGAGACTTCTAGTGCTAACAATATCATTATTACTTTGCGATATCAACTCTATAGGGTACCAGAGGGAGTCCCAAACATTGTGGTCTCTTTGATCTCTAAGAATCAATGGAAAATGGTGGTCTCTTAGACCAAGAGATTTTTCCTCTACATGGTTTGATTGAAACGTGAACTAAAGGTCAAAAAAACCACCAAAATCTCTTCACAGGGTCTCTCTTCCTAGCAGCAATAGGTGGATGAAATATTATAGGAGTACAAAGACATATTCTCCTTGCCTGTTGGGGTTCTTATGCACTGTTAGGTAAATCACTCCATTTATATGACACGTGATTCTCCTCTTCCTAACAACCTTGTATACATGAGTTCTATTATGAAAAATGAAGAAATCAAACACCAAATATAAGAGATAATTCTGAAGGGCCACATTATACCAAGATCCTCACCTTGTGGCAGCCCAATTATTCTGGTAAAGTTGAAGGAAAAGAAATGGAGAATGTGTATTGATTAAAAATCCCTAAACATGATCACAGTCAAGAACCAATACCCAATTCCATGGAAAAATGATCTTCACGATCAGCTCAAGGGATCCAAGTTTTTCAGTAAGATTGATCTGAAGTTAGACTACCACGAGGGTTTGATTGAGAAAACGGATGTGTGGAAGACAACCTTCAAGTCTAAATAAGGCCTCTTTGAGTGGCTATTCATGCCTTTCAGCTTGACTAATTCCTTTCCCAAATTCATGCAGATGATGGGTGATATATTACCTACATTCACAAACTCATTTATGGTTTTATAATTTGATGATATCCTCATCTTCAACAAAACTTGAAAGCAACATTTAGAGCATATTCAACAGGCATTGCACACCCTGCGACAACACAAGTTATATGCCAATTTGGAGAAGTGTTCCTTAAACATGATAAGAATCCAATATTTGGGATATATCATGGATAAGAAGGGTGTACATGTGGATCCAGCCAAGATCCAACTCATCTCTGATTGGCCATCCCCAAAAACAATGACCAAGCGTCATAGCTTCATGGGCCTCACCAACTTCTATCGATGGTTTGTGTTGGGGTTCTCTCATATCACTTGGGCCCTAATCCAGGTGACCAAGGGTGGCGCGGAGGCCAGGTCTTCATGGTTCATGCCCCAACATAAATAATTCAAAGATTTTAAACTCTTCCTCTACTCAACACCAGTCCTCATTCTACCAAACCTGCAACATCCATTTGAGATTGAGACAAATGCTTCAAATTATGCTATCGGTGTAGTACTCACTCAACATGGGAATATGGTATCCTATCACAGTGAAAATCTATCTGATTATATTCATATATAACCCACCTATGACAAATATATGTACTCCATTATCCAGACACGTCGACCATGGAATAATTACATTTTGGGGAAGGAAATGATCATCCACATTGATCACGGGCCTCTACAATTCATGCAAACACAAGGAAAGTTATAGAATGACCCCCATCATAAATGGTACATGTACCTACAATAATTAAACTTGAACATCAAGTACAAGAAGGGTAGCACCAACCATGTCACATATTGCCTCAGGTGTCCCCAAGTGGAAGCTATAACAACAATTATTAACTCTTATGGACATGAGACATATGGATGGCCACAATTATATAATAATGACTCTTCCTTCTCTATCTCCCATCATACATTGAGCGTAGGAAAAATGATTCTTGACTTTCATCTCCAGGATAGATTGTTATCCCATCTAAGCCATATCATTGTTCCTTCAAGCGAGTGTTTCAAGTTGATATGGGAATTTCATTACAGCCAAGAAATGAGACATTTTGGTGTAGAAAGGATAGTGGAAGTATTGCGAAAGCATTTTATTGGCCAAATCTTCGACAAGATGTTCAAAATTACATCATATACATCATATCCTACACTTTCTGTGCCATTTCCAAGCCCACCATCAAGAAACATGGGCTATACAACCCTCTTCGTACTCTGGATATGCCTTGGGAGTCCATGTCCATGGACTACATGTTCGATCTACATTCAACCAAGCATGGGAAGGATTGTATCTTTTTGGGCATTGATCAATTCTGTAAGATGGAAATTTTGGCACCCTGCAATAATAACATCATAGTCGAGCCAACCACCAAGCTCTTCTTCACACATTTTTAGATTCATTTTGGGCTCCCACAAAATATTATCTTCGATCGAGACATTAGGTTCTTAAGAACTTTTTGGTCTAGACTATGGTCAATGACAGAGTGTGACAAAAAAGTGTGTAGTCCTCGGATAGTACTTTCCAACGAGCTATCATGCACCTCAAACGAAAATTGTGTGAAAACGTTATGACCCCGAGAAGTTGATGTACCAACTTACCCCATCAAGGCCCACATGAATTTTGGTTCTTCATCTCCTAGGGTTAGGTTTTTTTATGTTTATGATTTTCTCATTTTTTCTAATTTAAGTTAAAAAAATACTTTGGAGCCTCATTATAATCATCTTCTTGCAAATTAGTGTAACCGATACATCTCTTCGCAAGGATATGCTATCCCCATTCTAGATAGCTTGTGTGTTTTTTCATTTTACAGTCTTTTGTATTTCATACAATTAGTAATAGAATATGAGATTTACTGTATTAATATGTTCCTTGACATTATTGATTATTTGGGTTGGTTTTGATTGATGTCAACCCTTGAACAAAGTCTGGTAGCACATTCCATAAGCACAAAGGTTTGGCTAATGGACCCAAGTTTGTTTGATGGATAATGGTATTAGTTTTGATATTTGTAGGTAAGACTATTCTATATGGATATTACATGTCATGCAATTGTTGGTGGTATGTGGAACGTCATATAACTCCTCACGGATAGAGTGTTATGGCCATGTGAAGTTGGAGAAAGGTTTGGGTAATGGAACCAAGTTTGTTTGATGGATAATGGTATGAGTTTTGATATATTTTCATGTATGAATATTCTATATGGATAGTACATTTCATTCCATTTCTGGTGGTATGTGGAATGTCACATAACTCCTCGTGGTTAGAGAGTTATGGCCATGTCAAGTTGGAGAACCCTAATGAGTCATCTAGAAGCCCCAAAAGGTTAAAGTAGTCAAAGTGGTTTAAGATATTTTAGAAGGTAAATAATAAGGTGAAGTGATGAGAATACTATAAGTCAAAGTGAATACAAAATAAATTATTTAAATAATAAAGTTAATGAAGAAATTGCTATGTGGACAAGTGGTTAGAAGTGGGTTAGCCCTAAAATAAGGAAAGTGGTTTAAGATGGTTAGAAGGTAACCCCTTAAGGTAAAGTGAAGTGATGAGTGTACTATAATTTAAAGTGGATACAAAATGAACCATTTAAGTAATAAAGTTAATGGATAAATTACTAAGTGGACAAGTGGTTAGAAGTGGGTTAACCTTGAGATAAAGAAAGTGCATTAAGATGGTTAAGAGGTAACCCCTTGAGGAAGATACATGAAAGTATAAATAAGCGGCAGTGTTCTGTCATTTTAAAACACACTTGAGCATATTGAATATCTAAAAGTGACTGAGGTAACCAAAGGATATATAAGATGAATTTTAGAGGGAAGGTGAAGAAAATAAGACTGAAATTCAAGGGAGGATAAATTCTTTTGATGCTGCTTTCTAAGGTATGTTATTTACAAGTCATCTCACCATTTTCTCAATGACTCCTTTTCTAGAATGATTCAGAATGTGAAATTGGGAGGCCATTGTGGAAACATATCCAAGTAGATGTGATAAAAATTTATGTTAGGATATTTAGACACTTAGGAGTTAGTTAAGATCTACTTGGTCTAATGTGTCATTAGGTAAACGAGTGTTTCTTAGTGTGTTTACTTAGTATGCATTTGTTGTTAGGAAATCTGATAGTCATGATATGTTCCTGCCATAGAGTGATCTGATGGTTCATACTCTCCTCGATATTAACGGCCATTGATTTGTGGAGTAACACCCGATTGGTCCATGATATCTATTTAAAGAGAATGGAGGGTCATTTTCTGATGATCGATTGTGAGAAACTCTCTTGTAAAATATCTTTGTAATCTTTTTATTTTGCATTAATAAACTTCTCCAAGTGGGCGCGTTGGCTGGGGCCACAAATGTATCCTCGTAGGGGTTTTACAACGTGAGAACATCTGTGTGTTGATCTTTGATATGG
The DNA here is from genome assembly GCA_010110895.2 of Picea sitchensis. NCBI lineage: Eukaryota > Viridiplantae > Streptophyta > Pinopsida > Pinales > Pinaceae > Picea > Picea sitchensis. Next base: position 109,376 of record SNQJ01S0007536.1, on the reverse strand, counting down.
TTATGTGAGGGGTTACTAAAAGTTTTTGTCCTCTGTTGGAATACCTGTGTTGTCAAACATGGTATCAGAGACTGTTTGAAGGTCCACTCAGAAAAAGAAGATAAGAAAGGTGAAGTAACACCACCACATAACATCCCTGATGACATTGATCCATCTAAGAAAAGGAAGGTTTCCCCCACAAAACCTTCATTGCGGAAAAATTCTAAATCCAATAAGCCAAAGTTGCAGAATGTACTCATGGTCGATGACTTCGAGTTCATTACTTCAGCAATAGGAGATGCCTTAGAAGATATTTTGCAAAGAAATGAAGAAAAACAAGAAACCATGTATGATAGAATTGAAGAAAAACTAAGAGGTGTACATCAAGCACTTTATTCGAGTTGCACAATGTCCACTGTGCCCCTACTCTTAGAAGAACTAGACTTGGGAGATGAGCCTACTCAACTCTGCATAATGGTTGATGTGGCTGAAGCCCATCTTCATTGAGCACAAGCTGAGAAATACCATGCCACAACATCCATGAAACAAGAACATGAGGAAGTTATAGAGCAATGCAGGATTTGAAACAGGAAAAGGATGCTCTTCAAGAGAAGTTCGAAGAAGAGAAAGCGTAAACCCAATAAGAGAAAGAAACGTTTCTTGTAGAGCAGGTCACAGTAAAGAAGTAGTCAACATAGAACTTCTCTATGTGATAGGATTGGAGCAGAAGGAGGAAGAAAAAATAGAACACCAAGTAGCGCAGCTCGTGGAAGCCATCCATCAACTCCAACAAAGAATCACAGATCTGGAGCTAAGAATAGTGCCCAGTACTCCACAGGATGTGAAAGATCAAAGAGAATAAATTTCTCGAGGCACAGTTGAAAGGATCAAATGCCTCGCTATGGCATGTAAATGCCTAAGTGATCACAGTGCTCAGACTTACGAGAAAATTAATGAGGATCCTGAATTAAAGGCACTGGAGTCACAGCTCCAGAAAGCGAAGAAAAAAGCAGAAATAGTACAGGTGCAGTTGAAGCCCCTGTCTGACGTTGAGAGGATGAAGCGATCCCAAGAAAAACGCACTGCTCAATAGCATATCCCCACCATTCAGAGAAGAGTCATGGTAGTGACTCAGAGGCTCCAACCTATACAAGACGAGGCTTTCTACTATTCGTAGAGATCGAAAGATGAGGAGAAAAACTTGAGCAATTCTTCACTACAACTAAACAATGCTTAGAGGGACCTGTCAACGAAGCAGTCATCAAAGATTTTGTTGAATAGGAGGTCGTGGCACAACAACAGGTTGGAGAAGATTGAGCCAAGATCGAGGATTTTGAGCAAGAGCTACCTAGAGAAGAGTGACTCGGAACGAGCCAAAGGTGAGTGTTGGGGGCATGTTGGCCCTTGACTAAGTTTTGAGGATCCTTGGTCATGTTTGAACTATTCTGGGACTTCGATAGGATTTCGAAGGTGGAGCACAATCCAAAGCAGAGATCATGAGATCTCAACCCCTTTTTAGGGATTTTTGGGTTTTGGAATTATGTAACAGGTATGGGGATGTTGGCCCATGGCTTTACCCATGCTTAGGCCTATTTTTTAATATGTAAATAGAAATGTAGGCAATGTAAGAAATACCTGTAGGTGAGTTCTAGTACTATTTATGTGAAAGAATACGTGATTAATACTTGCAGAGCTAAGTGTAAGTCATTTGTAGTGCTTTGTGTGCATATTGTGTGAGGCTCTATTCCTTGAACTACTTAGGGAAGGAGGATCTGGCAGAGTGTGTGCATATCTCCTAGCCTATCCCAAGTAGGATTTTAACACTTTATTCCTGTAGAAGATTGATAGAATCTAATAAAGAAGATGAAGAGTTGGTGGACGTAGCCCTAGGGTGGGGGTGAACCACGTACATCTTGTGTTCTGGTTTCTTTGTGCAATATATTGATGTGTTTATGTGTTTAGATGCTTTGATATAGATGAATGATAGATAGATCTGTTGATTATACGTGCTTAATAATATGGATGAATGCTAGATCTGACCTATGTGGATGTGCTTAGTGCTTGAATATACTAGATCTGGTTGAATACTGTGATGCTCTGTAATTAGGGTTTTAACTGCACTATTAACTAATATTAAAAACTGATGAACTATAGTTGTGTTGATGGGTAAAAATGATCGTCCGTCAAATGGAAGAATGAGTCTAGTCTGGGGTTGTCTAAGTAACCCAATTCGTTTGGTATAACTCGTTCTGACGGGTTTAATGGCTCCGTTGGCCAATATAAGAATCCTAAAAGAAACAAAAAAAAGAAAAAAAAGAAATTACTAATTACTAAATACTATATATATAAATATGTACATATGCTCTAATGTGAATGTAATGGGCGTATTTAAGAAAAATATAAATAACTCTCATTTATATACATTATTTACAAGTTTTAAGTTTTAATCTAAACTTACTAAACTCTATGAAAATCACTGCTTTAACAAAAGTAGATAAAGAAAGAACATAAGATATTTTTTATGTTTTCTCTTTATTAATCTAAACTAAAATAGAAAAATATACTATGAAACAAAAGTATGTGGATGGTCAAAGCCAGACCATATATTTGAGTTTCAAAGACAAACAAAAGACAAAAATAAATAGACTAACATGTTAATGAGTTAATCGGCATGCACCCAAACATCTGTACGATTAGAGAACATCCAACCAACTTGTCCAAGAGGTAAACCTACAATGAATCTTGAAATTGTTCGGAATAAATGAAGAACAATATGTTGATTATTGAGTTTCAATAACAGAATGAGAGATGCAATTAGTCACTATGATCTCATGATTGCAAGTTATTGCATTAAGAAAAATCTGTTAGCAAACATGCTTGCATTTAATCTTTCAATGAAAATTAAAGGAGGAATCTTGTAATTAAAACTGAATGGATGATCACACAATTAATATCAGAAGCATTAGTTATGGACAACATTTATAAAGAAATTATCCCAATAACATAATAAATTATGAACACTAAAGCTATCAAAACTTATTATCATATCAAGATAAACAAAAACTTAAATGAAGACACCATCCATAAGAAGCTAAAGCCAAAATGTGCATTGTTGTTCCATTAAAGTCTCTAAATCAAACGTCCATCTTATGCCCCAGGTGAGGATGCCTTGATTACAAAAATTACAAGTATTTAAAGAGTTTAGAAAAGATAAATATATTATCTTGTGGGATAAGATTAAATCTCCAAAATGATTTGTTGATTACAAAATAGAGGGAAATATAACCACTCCATATCACATTCTATCTCTTAAAAGTATAAAAAGTTTGTTCCTATTTACAAAAAATGACCCAAAGATATGGCTAATAAGCCCAGAAATGTTTCATATCATTTGATCACCATAAACTGCCAGATATCCTGAACGAAAAGGATGAAATAAATAAATTCAGATATAAATTTAACCAATTCTTCCAAATTTCGAATAAGAATAGACTGGCTACATAATCTACTAATTCTATAGCTAGTCTTATTTTAGCAAAACAAATCTAATTTATTCTATATTAAAAAATAGTAAAATAAAAACACAATTTAAGATTAAAAAAAATCTTTACCTTCAACTGAAAACTCAATCTGAATCATAAGACTTCAGATTTAACCACATCTTTGACATACTCAACATTCTTTATTATTATATTACTAGTTCTCTTCAGGCGTTTCCCCGGTATTTGTGCATTTAGTTTGAGTTTGTGATTTTTAGTCGTTAATGAGTCAATCTGGGTTATGAAGGCCTTGATTTTAGCTTGCAGGGAGGGCACATCTGTGTAGTATTTTTCTATCCAGAATAAACACACTTCACACTGCAGGTCCGAAACTGTTGATTGAGGGGATGAATGAATATGTATCAATACGCTCCCACTATCCAATGTGGAATTTTGACTGAGTTTGATCCCAGGGAAGTTTTTTTCATTCTTTAGGAAGGGTGGTAGATTATATACGAAATCATAGGGATGATTTGGAACGGTTCTATGGTAACCTGGTTCTTCCTCTTCCAAAAATCTTTCAATTTCAGAATAATAGTCGTCAAGGATATCAATCGTTTTACCCGAGCTTGCATGACATTTTTTTTTTTTCGTAGACTTCTGGAAATTAATCTCTCTACCCTTTTGTTTTTAAACCCTATATCTGTGTCACACTTAGATGGTTTGTATGAAGGCATGTTTGCATTCTTAGCAGAGGTGTTAGGATAGGCATGTTGTCCATGGCCATGCAATTCAAAGGTTGTCGTCTCAACATCTGTTTGCTCGGGCATAGGTTGATTAAGGATGGTCGTAACACAGGCTCTTTTAGATGAAGGAATTGCTCTGTCAATGGAAGGGAATGTGGTTTCTTCCATCATGGGCTTATCAACCTCTACAGTACTGGGTGTAACAAAACCATTTTGGATTAGGAAGGCATCCCAAATATCATTTTTCAACTTTAGTTGATGAACTAACAATATATTTATCAAACCATGATGAAACAGAATGGAATTTAAACACTATCTCTTATACATTTTCGTCATCTTATACAACCTTCTCAATAAATAATAGGGCATATTTAACTGAAACCTTATGAAATTCATCAACAAGCGTATGTGATATAGGAAAACAAGACCAAAGAGACCCTCGCATGTCACGGATTTTCTTAGGATTGCTAGCAAACCATGCCACTGAGTTTTCAACAAGGATACATGCATACCTTTATCACAACAGTTAATTTTCGTAAAGGTGAAGAAGAAGCTCCACGGTACCTCCTCGACCTTGGCATTTTTAAACCACTTATGTTTTCTAAGTGGAAGAGCTATCGCTTGGCCTAAAAATTCCTCTACGACCTCGACCTGAATGTCTCCTACCTTGGCTCAGCAGCCATCAAAAGAAAGGTAAAATTTATGATGGGTTTGCAAGTTAAAACCCTGAAATGTCTCAAGAAAATCAAGCCAGCCCTGACCCTTAAGGTCCTCCCTTGAATCGTCACAAAGGAGCAGGGTTTGTGAGACATTGGACTCAATCCTTACGATCAAGGACACGAGGGTTCGGAAGGCAAAAAGAAAAACACATTGAGTATGAAATGTTTCTAGGATAGAGAAGGCCAGAGCGAAATCTTAGGCACGAGACTCATCAATACCCTAGCACGCATGAAAAGGGGTTTTGAAACACAAAAGTCATTTTACGAAATGAGTGTCAAGAGTACATACAAAACCTGATACTTAAACTGAAATGATGGGCTTCTCATTGTCAGGCTTCCACCTCCCACAGGGTAGAAGATATGACAAGGTTCATTCAAATTTTATCATCGTACAACAAAGTGGAGTTGATTTCTAAGGTTTAGATAAAGAAAAAAATAGTGAACCAAAGTGTATTGATAGGGATAGGTCTTACCAAGAGCCTCAACGATATATAACCTAGTTTAAGTTTAAAGGAGTCTTGGTGTTTTACACAAACAAAAATTAAAGCCCACTTCACAATTGATGAGCCACTTTAGAGCAATCAACAAGATGAGCTTCATAGAAAAATATCCTTCATTAAAAAAGATATGTAAAGACATCTATCTTTCGTAAACCTTAAAAACAATGGTGATACAATTATAAGTTTTAGTGTTTCGTTCATGCTTTCAGTCATGAACGAAGCATGAAAATGAAGAGGAAGAAAAAACTAGGAATAACCGAAACATCATATTTACAGTTCAAAGCTACTTTCGAAAAGCAATAACCCCATGACCAAATGTAGGCATCTACATAAATTATCATTTGTCATTTTTAAAAAGTGAAAATATGTAGGGCTACCAATGAGTTGCTAAGTGCTTTGATAAGGTGTTATAATCATAGATCTGTGTCCCAGCTAAGGCTGCAAACACTGGAGTCCTGCAACCACCCCTGTCTCTACCTTGGGTGATACTTCATCTGCTTCAAAGGTGTTGTCGAAAGGGATGGTAGTTAGGGTTTTGATGGTGCACTCTTGAGCATTGAACCTTGGGTCTTCCCTTGTTCCAACACCTTACATCCAAGTCACTATGTGGGATATAGGAAATTTGGATGATGAAGAGTTGTTCGATTGGATAAGATCCATGGTCAAATATTTCGACTATGAATATGTCGATGAGGAGAAAAGGGTGAGACATGATGTCACCAAGATAAAAGGACATGCAAAACTATGGTGGGATGAACTGTAGGATGAGAAGATAAGCAAGGTAAAACAAAAGATAAAGAATTGGGATAGAATGGTAGCCAAGTTGAAGGCTAAATTCATGCCCAAATATTATTAGATCAATTTTTTTAGGAAGCTGAAAAACCTAAGATAGAAGGGTATGACAGTTAAAGAGTACACAGAGAAGTTCTACAAGTTGAACATCAAAATTGGACAAAGAGAGAAAGAAGAAGAAAAATTTCCTAGGTATATAAATGGCCTAAGGTATGAAATCCAGGATGATATCGCATGATGTCAGTGAGGATAGTGGAAGATTCTTATCAGTTTTCACCGAAGGCATAGGAGAAGTTGGCCAGAAAACAAAATCAACAAGGCAGAGGTAGGAGCCTAGCCTTGAACAAAGGCAAGTGAGTTTCCCATGACAAGGCACATAAATCCAAATACGAGACTGAGAAATCGCATAATCACTCATAAAGAAGAGGAAGTTATCGAGGAAGACAGGGTGGTGGAAGAAGTTCTTCTAGAGGAAGAGGAAGAAGCAAAGGAGGAGAAGTAAGGTGCTATGCTCATGGAAGGACAAGGCACATGTATTGAGAATGTCCCGAGAAAAATAAATAAAGAGGAGGTGAATCTCACGTTTCAGAAGCACACAGAAGGAATGTTGAAGTACAAGGAGCAGAGGATGGAACATCTCTAATGTTGAGAAAGGTTCTCTTAAAACCAAAGGCAGAAGTTGAAAAGCCAGTGCAGAGGAACAGCCTATTCAAGACAACTTGCAAGACTAAAGATGGAGTATGCAAGGTGATAATTGACAATGGGAGCACTGATAACTTAGTATCCAAAGAGATGGTGGAGAAATTGGAGATGGAGACAACTGCACATACGAATCCATACAAAGTCTCATGGTTGTATAAAGGACACCAGGTAATGGCTACTAAAGAATGTCATGTTGAATTGAAGATAGGAGGATATAGAGATGAAATTCTATGAGATGTAATTCCCATTGATGTATGTCATATCTTGTTGGGAATACTTTGGCGGTTTGATAGGAATATCATTCATTATGGGACGAATAATACATACACCTTTGATAAGAATGGTAGGAAACACATGTTGCTGCCAATAGAAGAGATGAAATTGAAAGAGGAAGCCAACACAAGCATACTTCTCATGAGTAGAAAGGAACCCCTGAAAGAAGTCAAGAAAGAATAGGAGATGCAGTTTGTTGTGGTGAGAAAACCCATAGTTATCCTTACAAGTAATTCGATGGATGATTTACCTAAATAAGTTTAGGAATTGTTAGATAATTTTGCTGACATAGTGGTGGATGAGACACCTAACTCATTGCCACCCATCAGAAGTATCAACCATCATATTGATTTGATACCAGGAGAAAGTCTGCCAAACAAAGAAACATACAAAATAACACCCCGAGAGAATGAGGAGGTAAAGAACCAAGTTGAGGAAATGGTAGACAAGGGTTTGGTCAGAGAGAGCTTGAGTCCATGCGCAGTGCCAGCTGTGTTGAGTCAAAATAAGCATGGAGGATGGAGAATTTGTACAGACTCAAGAGACATTAACAAGATAACCACCAGGTATAGATTCCCTTTGCCAAGAATGGATTGTTTAAGTGAAGAAAATTTATTTTCTAAGATAGATTTGAAAAGTGGATATCACCAGATAATAATGAGAGAAGGTGATGAGTGGAAGAAAAACTTTAAGACAAATGAAGGTTTGTACGAGTGTCTTTTTATGCCATTTGTCTTAACAAATGCCCCTAGTAATTTTATGAGGTTGATGAATGAAATACTAAAAGATTTTATTTGCAAGTTTGTGGTTATATATATGGATGATATATTGGTATTTAGCAGGACTAAAGAGGAACATTTGAGACACCTGACACTAGTGATGAGGAGACTACAACAAGAGAATTTGTTGATAAACCTGAAGTAATTCTCTTTTATAAAAACAAAGTTCATTTAATTGGGTTTTGTGATCTCTTCAAATGAACTAAAGATGGATCCAGAGAAGGTGAAAGAAATCAAATAATGGCCATCGCCAAGGAGTATGTTTGAGGTAAGAAGCTTCCATGGATTAGAAATTTATATAGGAATTTCATTAGATATTTCAGTGGGATTTGTGCTCCAATGAAGGATATAGTGAAGAAGAGGCCGAGAGGAGATTTAATATACTGGAGAAGAAAATAACAGAATGACCAATTATGGTCTTACAAAATTTTGGAAAGACATTTTAAGTGATATGTGATGCAAATGGAGTTGCAATTGGAGCAGTTTTGAGCCAGGATAATAGACTTGTTGCTATTTCAGTGAGAAGATAAATGACACTAAGAGAAAATACTCCACATATGATAAGGAGATTTATGCCATAATTCAAGCCCTAAATAAATGGAAGCACTATCTTGTTCCACATGAATTTTTCTTGTATAGCGACAACCAAGATTTAACATTCATAACCAGACAGGAAAAATTGAATTAGAGGCATGGAAAGTGGATTGAGTTTATGCAGAATTTTACTTTTTTCATAAAACATATTGTTGGGAATGCTAAAACAATTGTTGATTGATTAAGAAGGAGATGTTTGATTATGCAGGAGTTTCAGGTGAATACCTTGGGGTTTGAACACCTGAAGGATATGTATTTTGATGATCCATATTTCAAGGAAGCATACAAAGCATGTGCAAATCCTGTGTTGAGAGACAGGAGCCAATGGATAGAGTATATGATTCAAGAGGGATTGTTGTTCAAGGGAAATCAGTTGTGCATTCCAAAATGCTCAATGAGGGATAACCTTTTGAATGAAAAGCATAGTGGAGGATTGGATGGACATTTCGGCCATAATAAAACATTTTCACAGTTGAGCAGTTCATACTATTGGCTAGGTATGAGAACAAAAGTGATAAAATTTGTGAACAGATGTAGAATCTGCCAACATGCAAAGGGTAAAATACAGAACACTAGATTGTATCAACCATTGCCAATACTAGAGAGTCCTTGGGATGCAATAAGCATGGATTTTGTGTTTGGACTCCCAAGAACGCAAAAAGGATATGATTCCATATTTTTGGTGGTGGATAGATTTTAAAATATGGCACACTTTATCCCATGCTAGAATACTAGTGATGCGACACATGTTGCAAATTTTTTTTTCATGGAATTTTTGAGACTTCATGGACTACCTAGAGGAATTGTCTCAGACAAAGACACTAAATTTGTTTGTCATTTCTAGGGAACACTGTGGAAGAAGTTGGGGACAGATTTGTCCTTCAGCTCAACTTATCACCCTCAAACAGATGGATATACTAAGGTGGTAAACAAAATTTTTGGAAACTTATTGATGATTATGGTCACTGAGCATCATAATCAGTGGGATCAGATTCTTCCACAAGAATAATTTTCATACAATGACTCACCAAAAAGGACCATGAGAAAGATACCATTCCAAATATTGTATGGAATGCAACCCGTTATCGCACGGTTTGTAGCTAGGTCAAAAGGTTGGATGATAAAGGCCAAACTGGCGTAACAGGAGCCTACCCCACCCAATGTCACCACAATGGGGAGTCTCTTTCTATTCAGGGAGGTTATCCCAGGGGAGATGTCCCCGGTAACCTGGGGTTTTGAAGAGACAAAGGTATAAAGGTCAAAGTGGAAGTTCCTCATCACATGTTACCACCAATATCAGATAGTACGTCTTAATCAACCAATAATGAAGTATAGTCCTAGATGAGAACACCTACCCAGAACAAAGCAACAACAGAACAATATATGCAGGCTATAATTCAAAGGGTTATCACTTCATACAACTATCTGATATCAATATATTTTCAATTATACAACAGATATTGGTGAAATCAATGTCTATCAAAAATAGCAATGGAACAATATCAATTCATCAATAAATATTGAGATGATGCAGCAAACAATGTATTCGATTAGTCTCTTACTCAATAAATGATTCAAAACACCATCTAATTTCTTATAAATACAAATTTGTTGCATCAAGATGGAATAACCAAAAATGACATTAGCCTTATTAGGGTTAGTTTGTTAGTTAGGGTTTCAGTTTATAAAAGTTTGAGAGTTTGTTTCTCACTTTCACTTCAACGTTGGAGGTCAAGGATCAGTGCCTAGGGTTATGGAGTCAAAAGATGAAGGATGCACAGGTTGAAGGGGAAGAGATTCAAAGGACAAGAGGGAAAGGTTTCAAGGTGTTGCAATGGCAGGGCCTTAAAGACAGAACCCTAGGGGAGAGAGGTTAACTCCGATGTTGCTTAAGCAAGGCCTCATGCTTTCTCCTCCTTCTCGACAATCAGCTAGCTCAAAGACAAGTAAAGATCAAGACAAGAGAGTTTAAAGAGGGATAGTGTTGCAAAGGCAAGGATATCTCATCAAACCCTAAAAGAAAAATGACCCTAGGTGTAGATAACCTAGGCCTAGGACATCCTCTTTCTCTTGAAGTCTAAGAGTACGGATATCTTTAAGGGAATAAGAAAGAGAGAGTGTAGCAATGGCTAGGCTCTCTTATTTTTCTTCAATGGCTAAATGGTTTTTCTATCATGGGACATGAGACAATGACCTACTTGTGTGTTTGTCCCCTAAGGTTTTGATTCAACAATATTTATAAACAAATGTAAGAAATTAAACTACAACCATTCAATCAAGAAGTTTTGCAGATAAATACTTACAAATCACCATGAATGTAGCATGCAAACACTAGTTGTAAACCTTCCTTCAAGGAAAACACCAAAATTTGCCAAAAATCTCTTCTTCAAACAAGTGTTCCTTCCTCAAAATATCCAATAACCCTAATAGGGTGCAAACGCCATACCTCGCTATGAGAGTGAGTGATGAGTCCTGTCAAAATGAGGATAAAACTCCTCAATATTAGTGTATCAATGACCTTAATTAATTTTAGGTCATAAAAATTAGTCGACAAGGCTATAAACCAAAATCATATTGTTTTTACATTAAATTGTCAAATTAAAACCCTAAATGAGTTGTAATAAAGGTAAAATACCCTTCAAGGGAGGCGCGAGCCCCTTTTAGGAAAGATGAGACATCCAGGAGAAAAACGTTAGCCCCCTAGGGGCTTCTCCAACATGCCACACATTCCACTGCTTCCCATTCTACCTCCAAGAATGACCATGAAGCTAGATGACATCATGATAAGGATGGGGATGCTTTGATCCTTCCAAGGCCAACGTTCCACTGAAAAGGGGTCATTCCCCCTAGGTCGGGCTTTGCCAAAGTGGCTATGGTGAAACATCCTCTTCTTCTCCAGTGAAAAACCTCGGCCAAACACTGTCATGTCTCTACCCACCTGACGGGGTCTCAACAACCATTTGATGGGCTCTTCAGCCATATGGAGGTCAGAACTAATCATCTCCCCATGTGTACTAGTCCAAATGATACCTGTCCATCGGGCATGGTCCTACACATCAAAAATTACTCCCTCCATGGGCTCATTAGTCACAAGGATCATAGAAATTTCCATCACATCTCATCATTAATATTATCAAACATATGCATGAAAACCCTGATATTTCATTCAATAGATCTAAGACATTACAAAATCCTACAATACAAATCTGAGGAAAGTGAGCAAGACAACCTATTGGGCTAGTATCCATAAGAAAAGGAAAGTTTCCCAAGGGTTTTGATTCAAGCCATGTAAATGATGCAGTATGGCAAAGGGATGTCCAGACATAGGGTAGAGTGAGATCTAGGGATGCATGGTTTTACCTATGGGTGCTTTTGTAGAAGGCAAGTTGTACCTGTCATGGATGCAAGTTTTTTCCAAGCCCCCTTTTGCATTTTATTCTTTTCTTTATTTTTTTTTGTTCTTTTCATTCTTTTTACCCAAGGACTAATTAGAGGACACTGTCTTGGCATGGTGACCAGAGCTGACAGTGTTACCCACAAGTACTTTCAAAGAGATGATAAGGCTGGCTCATGATGAGACCCCCTTTCTCTTGGCCATGCAACCAAAGGTCATTGCCCTGGTGTGGTAACTAGATGATGGCAATTTCATGTTGTTATGTACCCATGAACATAATAGGTTGGCTCGTGATGAGATCCCCTATCCTCTTAATTAGGTCTTGTTTGTTTATTTTTCTCAGGTCCCTCTTGTTCTTACTAAGAGTGTTTTTATTGCCTTCTTGGGGATCCCTGGGTGAAAGCATCTCGAGGTTTCAATTTAAGGATTTTATCTTTTACCAGCTTCTTTTACCTTTAGGTCCTTTAGACCCTTCTTCCCATGAGATAAGGTGAAACCCTACAAACAGGTCATCCTAATTCCCATACAAGGGGAATGGGATAGATGAGCGAGAGATAAGGTGAAAAGATGATAGTATGTAGGGAGTGGATGATGGCTCTTCAGAAATTACCCAGTGGCAAACCAAAACCTATGGGTACAGGCTCACTAGGGTACCCAGTCAATATCCCCAAGCATGGTCAAGTGGGATAATGTAAGATCCAAGTAGTTGTCAGAGATAAAAGGAATTAGATGCATACATCCAAAGGTTATAATGATCAAAAGTGACACATACCATGATACCTGGACCAATTACCTCCTCGAACAAGAGCCTTCTCCGATACAAGACCAAGCCGATGGTGATGGATGTTGTTGCTACTAACAAGAGAAGCTTGATGAGAGAAGAGAGAGATGGGTCCTCCAGGGCCATGCTCAGGTCAATCCTGCTCTCGATACTCCATGTCTAGGTCATGTGGGCCTCAAGACATGATCTCCTGGTTATCCCTAAAAATCAAGGATAACATCTGTCTCCAACTCGGGGACATGTTCTCACCATAGAGCACATGAGAACCTCATCATATCTTTCATAACCTACAAACATGCTCAACTCGATAGGGGAATTAGTAATAAAATGGGGTGGTAATGCCACCCCAACATACATACATACATACATACATACATACATACATACATATATATATATTGAAAGTAAAACAATCATAAATGCGAATATAAAGTGAAGTACTTACCTGTGCTTACCTATTAGCTAGATGTTGGTGTAGTCAAACAACCAGTGAAGCCAATCCAACAACGTCCCATGGTACCTTCCTTTTTGCTTCATCATAAACCAAAATAGTGATAATTCAAGAACAGAAATAACATGGGTTAGAATATGCATCAGATCATCAGGAATCGAAAAGTCTAACTCATGGAGGTGGGTGGGAGGGAAAAAGTGATCCCAATACATACTCTCAGGGGAGTGCTCAATCCATCTCAGAAATGGATTGTGAAAAGACAAAGGTTTAGGAGACTGACTCGAGGAATCTGAATGTTGGCTACCTTGGACTTCCTCACAATTTGAGGCCTAAGTATGGATTAGCAAAAGATGAAAGGATGACTGGACATTTCTAAAGGGGAGGCTGGAAAAATGTGATGACAGGCTTCTTCTTGAGGCACTCAATTTTCCCCTAAAATCCAGAATGAGGTTTTCCCTTACAGAAGACTTGGGACAAGGGACATGATTCCAAACCACACCTTTAGTGAGATAGGGAGGTGAAGTGATTAACGGGGGGTGGAAAATCTTATCACAAGTATCCTACTTCAGGGAAGTAACTTCCTCATTTTTATCAATATATGAGCATAACGTTGGGTGATAACTTTCATCCTAGGATAAGTCTAAATGACATAAATTTAATCGGAGAGCATAGCATTAGGTCATCCCTGGGTGTCTGAATGAGGTCAGGTCCTTGTTGCCAAATGTCAAAATTATTGGTAAATTCATGTGATAAATGCAAAGGAAAACTTTGGAAGCGACCATCAATGTCGTACATGGGATTTCCATCATATCTAATCATATCCCATCCACATTTCCTGACATGCATGAATTCATCAAAATTATCAACAAAGTCATTGTCTTTATCATAACATGAAGGGGTTAAAACATACAAAACTTCTTCACTTTCCATATCATAAAATAGGGGCTCATTAGAAATTTGGAAAGGGAAGTAACTCACCTTGCTTGCTTATTCCTGTGTAGGAGATTCAATTACTTGGGTGTCTTCATCAAGTGGAAGACTTGCCTCTACATCCTCTAGTTTGTCCGAGGGCTCCATTTTTTCTTCACTGTTTGAGTCATAGAATAAGGTATCATCAAAAATTTTGAGAGGAAAATAACTTACCTCATTCTCTTCATTTTTTGTAGATGGAAAAGGATCTTGGAGAGATTTTTTGGATGGAGGAGCAGTTACTGGTGCTTCATCCTCATAATCTACCTTTCTAGTTACATCTTCATTGTATTCTATTGGACTATGAGAGAGATCTTGCTCCTCTTCAAGGGGTTGATAATGGTATTCATAAATATCTTCTTTCACATCAGAGGATTCTTGATGTTGAACATGATATGCATTTCTGAGATCTGCCACAATATCAGTAGTGAATCCCCCATGTTCCAAGGCTATTGTGATATCATGAAGGGCATATTCATACGTTTGGCAGTATGGTTTGGTAAGGTCAATGAACCTACTGATGAGGTGTATGAAAGATGATATACCCGTGTCTTTGCAAAAACTCTTAAACTGATATTGCAAGTAAGATGGCAGAGTGAGTATGAATAACTATATAAGAGCATCATCTCCTCCCAACTTTATCTCGCTTAAATTCTCCAAAACATTTACGATGTGAGGATTTGTGAGGCCCAAAAACGTTGGAGAGTTGTTTAGCCATTTTGTATCAAATAAATTTGGGTATCCTTGAAGACTTATGAAATCAATACTCAGATACATTTGTTCCCAGTGTGCCATGATCACTTAATTTCGAAATATCACGGATTGTAAGGTGGCACACTGATAAATATTAGTGGAATCACCAGATAATTTTCCTAAAACTATCAAAGGATAAGGGAAAAAACCCTAGTGGAGTCACCAACTAAGCCTGTAAGAAGAGGCTCTGAGCCAAGGCTTACCAAGAATATTTTTCATTTGAGGAGAATTGACTCATTGTTCCCCAGCAACGGTGCCAAAATGTTTTCGCACAGTTTGTAGCTAAGTCAAAAGGTTGGATGATAAAGACCAAATTGGCATAACAGGATCCTACCCCACCCAATGTCACCACAATGGGGAGGCTCTTTCTATTCAAGGAGGTTACCCCAGGGGAGAGGTCCCCGATAACCTGGGGTTTTGAAGAGGCAAAGGTATAAAGGTTAAAGTAGAAGTTCCTCCTCACAGGTTACCACCAATATCAGATAGTACAACTTAATCAGCCAATAATGAAGTATAATCCCAGATGAGAACACATGCCCAAAACAAAGCAACAACATAACAATATATGCAGGTTATAATTCAAAGGGTTAGCACTTCATACAACTATCTGATATCAATATATTAGCAATTATACAACAGATATTGACGAAATCAATGTCTATCAAAAATAGCAATGGAACAATATCAATTCATCAATAAATATTGAGATGATGCAGCAAACAATGTATTCAATCAGTCTCTTAATCAATAAATGCTTCAAAACACCATCTAATTGCTTATAAAGACAAATTTTTTGTGTCAAGATGGAATAACCAAGAATGATGTCAGCCTTATTAGGGTTAGTTTGTTAGTTAGGGTTTTGGTTTATAAAAGTTTGAGAGTTTGTTTGTCACTTTCACTTCAACGTTAGAGGTCAAGGATTAGTGCCTAGGGATATGGAGTCAAAAGATGAAGGATGCATAGGTTGAAGGGGAAGAGATTCAAAGGACAAGAGACAAAGGTTTCAAGGTGTTGCAATGGCAGGGCCTTAAAGACAGAGCCCTAGGGGAGAGAGGCTCACTCCGATGTTGCTTAAGTAAGGCCTCGTGCTCTCTCCTCCTTCCTGGCAATCATCTAGCTCAAAGACAAGTAAATATCAAGACAAGAGAGTTTAAAGAGGGAGAGTGTTGCAAAGGAAAGTCTCTTTCATCAAACCCTAAAAGAAAAACCGCCCTAGGTGTAGATAACCTAGGCCTAGGAAGTGCTCTTTCTCTTGAAGTCTAAGAGTATAGCTAGCTTTAAGGGAAGAAGAAAGAGAGAGTGTAGCAATGGCTAGGCTCTCTTCTTTTTCTTCAATGGCTAAATGGTTTTTCTATCATGGGACATGAGACAATGACCTACTTGTGTGTTTGTCCCCTAAGGTTTTGATTCAACAATATTTATAAACAATTGCAAGAAATTAAATTACAACCATTCAATCAAGAAGTTTTGCAGATAAATACTTACAAATCACCATGAACGTAGCATGCAAACACTAGTTGTAAACCTTCCTTCAAGAAAAACACCAAAATTTTCCAAACTTCTCTTCTCCAAACAAGTGTTCCTTCCTCAAAATAGCCAATAACCACAATAGGGTGAAAAAATCATACCTCACTATGAGAGTGAGTGATGAGTCCTGTCAAAATGAGGATAAAACTCCTCAATATATAGTGTATCAATGACCTTAATTAATTTTAGGTCATAAAAATTAGCCGACAAGGCTATAAACCAAAATCATATTGTTTTTACATTAAATTGTCAAATTAAAACCCTAAATGAGTTGTAATAAAGGTAAAATACCCTTCAAGGGAGGCGCAAGCCCCTTTTAGGGCAAATGAGACATCCAGGAGAAAAACGTTAGCCCCCAGGGGCTTCTCCAACATGCCACACGTGTCACTGTTGCCCAGTCTTCCTCCAAGAATAAACATGAAACTGGATGACATCATGGTAAGGGTGGGGATGCTCTGAGCCTTCCAAGGCCAACGTTCCACTAAAAAGGGGTCATTCCCCCTAGGTCGGTCTCTCATAAAGTGCCTATGGTGAAACGTCCTCTTCTTCTCTGGTGAAAAACCTCGGTCAAACACTATCCTGTCTCTGCCCCTCTGATGGGGTCTCAACAACCATCTAATGGGATCTTTAGCCATATGGAGGTCTTAACTAATCATCTCCCCGTGTGTACCGGTCCAAATGGTACCTGTCTGTCAGGGATGGTCCTGCACATCAAAAAATACACCCTCTATGGGCTCATTAGTCATACGGATCATAGCAATGTCAATCACATCTCATCATTACTATTATCAAACATATGCATGAAAACCTTGATATGTCATTCAATATCTCTAAGACATTACAAAATCCTACAATACAAATATGAGGAAAGTGAGCAAGACAACCTATTGGGCTAGTATCCATAAGAAAAGGAAAGTTTCCCAAGGGTTTTGATTCAAGCCATGCAAATGATGCGGTGTGGCAAAGGGATGTTCAAACATAGGGTAGAGTGAGAGCTAGGGATGCATGGTTTTACTTGTGGGTGCCTTTGTAGAAGGCGAGCTACACCTATCATGGATGCAAGTTTTTTCCAAGCCCCCTTTTTCCTTTTATTCTTTTCTTTATTGATTTTTTTTCTTTTCATTATTTTTACCCAAGGACTAATCGGAGGACACTGCCTTGGCATGGTGACTAGAGCTGATAGTGTTACCCACAAGTACTTTCACAGAGATGATAAGTTTGGCTCGTGATGAGACCCCCTTTCCCTTGGCCATGCAACCAAAGTTCATTGCCCTGGCATGGTAACCAGATGATGGCAATGCCATTGTATTAGGTACCCATGAACATAATAGGTTGTCTCAAGTCCCTCTTGTTCTTACTGAGAGGATTTTTGTTGCCTTCTCAGGGATCCCTGGGTGAAAGCATCTCGAGGTTTCAATTTTAGTCTTTTATCTTTTACCAGCTACTTTTACCTTCTGGGCCTTGAGCCCCTTCTTCCCACGAGATAATGTACGACCCTACAAACAGGTCATCCTAATTCCTAGATGAGGGGAATTGGATAGATGAGCGAGAGATAATGTGAAAATATGATAGTATGCAGGGAGCGGAAAATGGCTCTTCAGTAATCCCCCAATGGAAAACTAAAACCTATGGGTATAGGCTCACTAGAGTACCCCAATCAATCTCCCCAAGCATGGTCAAGTGGGCTAATTTAAAATCTAAGCAGTTGTTAGAGATAAAATGAATCAAATGCATACATCCAAAGGTTATAATGATCAAAAGTGACACATACCATGATACCTGAACCAATTACCTCATGGAGCAAGAGCCTTCTCCNGCATTTGATTCATTTTATCTCTAACAACTGCTTAGATCCAAAGGTTATAATGATCAAAAGTGACACATACCATGATACCTGAACCAATTACCTCATGGAGCAAGAGCCTTCTCCGATACAAGACCAAGCCAATGGTGATGGATGTTGTTGTTGTTGACAAGACAAGTGTGATGAGAGAAGAGAAAGATGGGCCCTCCAGGGCCATGCTTAGGTCAATCCTGCTCTCATTACTCCATGTCTAGGTCCTTTGGGCCTTGAGACATGATCTCCTGGTTATCCCTAAAAATCATGGATAACAAAACTAAGGGGAGTATTTGAGTTGAGAGACTTGGAACAGAGTGACATCAGAAGCGCTGGAGAAGAAGATTTTGCTACAGAAATGCAGAATATCCATAACTGGATTAGAGGATAGTTGCATAGATCTAGCCAAGAGTACAAGCACATAGATGATCAACATCGTAGGGAATTTCAATTTGAAGTAGGAGATGAGGTTTTGGCACATATCAGGAAAGAAAGGTTCCCTAGTGGAACATATAACAATTTAAAGATGAAGAACATAGGCCCATGTAATATCTTAAGAAATTTTGATGCAAATGCCTATGAGATTGAGCTGTCAGATGATGCAGGCATATCACCCATATTTAACATTTCAGACATGCACCCTTATAGGGAAGATGAAACAGATGGATAAGAATATCAAGAGAGGATTCAGTGGGAGAAACAAATACCTATAGAATAAAAACCACATATGGAGAAGATCGTTGATCAGAGGATTGGAAAAAAGACTAGGAGGAAGACCTATTTTGAATATTTGGTCAGGTGGAAGGGAAACCCAATATAGGATGCCAGTTGGGAAAATGAAGCTGCTATCTAGAAAAATGGGAAGTCGGTGCAGGAGATGATGGACAGGAGTCCATGAATTTTTGTCTAGGGGAGTATGATGCAAGACCATCGTCAGCGAGCACGTGTGGCAGGAAAACTCAACGCCTTGGAATCATTTCAGAATCTTAAATGTTGGCATTTACTACGAATATTTTGAAGTTGATTGAAAAATGGAAGAACAACAAATGCTTGGAAGATGAATGATCACGAGTGATCTAGGAGTTTTCATTCCTATTATTGAATGTGGCTGAACTAAGGTAGAATTTAGGTTTGTTTTTTTTTATTAGACGAGTAGTTGGGGTGAACCCTAAGAACCCTCTGAGATAAATAAAGGTTTTGTATGCCCAAATGAGGCTGATGCAAGTTAGTAGGAAATTTCTGAATTTTTAGTTATTGTTTTGATCATAACTGTAGCCATTTACTTTTGAATGGATATAACTAAGGAGAATTGATCCAATTCATGGTGTTGTTATTGTTTGAATTTCCTGATATTGTTTTTTTTAAGAATGAATGAATTTCGTTATGAATATATGAAATTGTGATATGTTTTCATAAGTTTCAATTGTATATCTTTGATTGATTCTGTGCAAGGTGTGCACACTGTCCATAAGGAGTGCATTGACAAAGTCTATTTCAATTCTGAAGCTCATAAGAGATAACACAAAACTTTCCCTTTGTAAGGATTGAAAAGTGATTGCTGCAAGGCATGCATAGTTGCCTGCAAGAACCCAAACCTTGCATAAGAATCTGTTGCAAGGAGTGCATAGATCCAAAATTCGAATATGTTTTGAAGTGGCTCTTTAACAAGTCAAAGGATCAGGAGGAGAGAAAGATCAGGAGATATAGCGGGAAAGATATTCAAGGAAAGTAATAATTTTGAAGGTTTCTTGAATCATTGGCTAAGGTTTCCTGAATCAATGGCTAAGATCGATCCAGAAGGGAGCAGAGAGTGATCCAGATCGTTGGATCTGGCCAAGATGCATGATATTTAAGTTTATTGAAGCACAGAGTAGAGAGCACTGCCAAAGTTTTGAAGTCCCGAAGTGACTAGGAACCATCCATCATCAAGAGGGATAGGTGGCATGAGATCCACAACTTTAGAATATTGTGGATGATGAAGAAGTGAAATCATCGAAGTAAATCCTGATCATTAGTCATCATGGGGAGTACGTGTCAGCAAATCTAAGACTTTGGAAAATATCTCTTCAAGGATTTTGGTTGAGAATTGAAACTCCCAAAGCCTAAATAGCCAAAGTGAATCTAGACTGTCAGATCCAGAAGGACATGCATCGAAAAATCGTAATCTCCAAGTGAAGGCACTCTGGAAGAATGTGGAGGAGAATTTGGAATCGTTGAACCCCGAATAGCCGAATTAGCTGGGATTCATCAATCTACAGGAGGACACGCGTCATTATATCGTGGACTTCGAGTGAAATGCTCCAGGAGAAAGCGAGCATAGAGGGGGTGAGACTCCCGAAGGATGAAGTTCTGAAGTGGGCGAAAATAGTTGATTTGAGGAGGATGTTTGGAATTAGATCCAGAAATCTATGTACAAAATACCCTAGTGGGAAGCAGAGGGTGAAAGCACTGAAGCCCCGAAGAGAATCTCGATCATTGATTGAGAAGGGTGACGAATACCGTTGATCTGGTCTTGGTAGAAAGTTTCGAAGTCCCAAATATTATTAGAGCCATTGATTGAAGAGGACATGTGGCATAGGATCCACCACTTTGGAGAAAGTCACTCTAGGAGAAAAAGCAGTGGATTGAACAAGAAATCCTAAATGTCAAAGAGTCAGAGTTCATCTAATTCATTCTTTGATTGAAAGGGACATGTGTTAACATATCGTGGAGATCTGGGATAGCATGCTCCATGGATAAGGAAGAATAAGAGAACAGATGTCGACCGTTGATCGAGAGGATCCACCCGATATTGCTAGATCGATGGGCACGCTTGATTGTAGGGCCAAAATGTGCTCGGACGTTAAAATTTCTAGGGCGGGCCGCAATTGAAACCACGGTATCAAAAAAGGGGTATGTTGTAGATGAAGGTAAATTATGGGGACAAACGCAGGTTGACCCCAAACCACTCTTGGGCGTGCCCACAATCGTGTGTTTATGGAAGGGAATATCTCGAGGCCACATGCGGGAAGTGACTAACAGGAGAGGAGCTTGCACCTGAAACCTACGAGTTCAGTAGCATGAAGAAAGGGGTCACAGTTGCCATAGAACCTACACTAGAATATTAAAAGGGCAAATGTTAATTTGTAAGTGAGACCATTAAGGTCTAAAAGAGACAATTCAGTTCAGAATTGAATATCCTTGACCGGGAGGCCACATAACCCTTGGGAGAGAAGGGGTTCTGCATCAAGTGGTATCAGAGATTATTTTTTTCTTGCAGACAACAGGAAATGGAGAGGAGGCAAAGAAGCTCGAAGGTGTACTCTATGTGAGAGAAACAGTCAGCACAATTCGACCATGGAGACGAGTGGAGCCACCTTTAGCCAATCATGTTTTAGAAAGACAAATATGAGATCTTCGTACAAGATTAGAAGCAATGGAGGAATCAGAGAGGAGGGCACCTAATTCTGGAGACATCAACAATGCAGAGAGTGAGGAAGTAGAAGTCAAAGAAGTTGCAAGGGAAAATGTTTTCAAAGAACACTTGCTAAGAGAAATTGTTAGATTGGGAGCTAGATCCAAGATAGAGATCCCAATGTATGAAGGAAATTTGGATGTTGAAAAGTTGTTGGATTGGATAAGATCCATGGACAAATATTTCAACTGTGAAGATGTCAATGAGGAGAAAAAGGTGAGACATTTTTTCACCAATATAAAAGGACATGCAACACTGTGGTGGGATGAACTGTAGGCTAAGAGGAGAATCCAGGGAAAACATAAGATAAAGAATTGGGACAGAATGGTAGCCAAGATGAAGTCCAAATTCATGCCCAAATATTATCAGATCAATCTATTCAGGAAGTTGCAAAACCTAAGAAAGAATGGTATGACAGCTAAAGAGTACACAGAGGAGTTCTACAAGCTGAACATCAGAACTGGACAAAGAGAGAAAGATGCATAAACATTTTGCAGGTATATAAATTGACCGAGGTATGAAATCTAGGATGAGATTAGCATGATGTCAATGAGGACAATGGAGGATGCTTATTAGTTTGCACTGAAGGCATAGGAGAAGTTGTCCATAAATAAAATTCAATGAGGAAGACCTAGGAGCCTGACCCAAAACAAAGGCAAGTGAGTTTCCAATGACAAGTCACATAAATCCAAAGATGAGACTGAGAAACCGCTCAGACACTCAGAAAAAGGAGGAAGTTCCCAAGGAAGACAGGGTGGTGGAAGAAGTTATTCTAGAGGAAGAGGAAGAAGTAGAGGAGGAGAAGTAAGGTTCTATGCCTATGGAAAGACATGGAAAATGTCTTGGGAATGTCTCAATAAAATTAAAGAAGGAGGAGGTGAAGCTCACATTTCGGAAACACATCGAAGGAATGTTGAAGCATAAGGATTAGAGGATGGAACATCCCTGATGTTGAGAAAGGTTCTCTTAAAACCGGAAGCAGAAGTTGAAAAAGCAGTGAAGAGGAATACCCTATTCAGGACATCTTGCAAGACTAAAGAGAGAGTATGCAAGGTGATAATTGATAGTGGGAGAACTGATAACTTAGTATCCATAGAGATGGTGGAGAAATTGGAGCTGGAGACAACTGCACATCCGAAGCCATACAAAGTCTCATGGTTGCAGAAAGGACACCAGGTAATGGTTACTAAACAATATCTTATTAAATTTAATATAGGAGGATATAGAGATGAAGTTCTATGTGATGTAATTCCCATGGATGTATGTCATATCTTGTTGGGAATACTATGGTAGTTTGACAGGAATGTCATTCATGATGGGAGGAAGAATACATACATGATGGAGAAGAATGGTAGGACACACATGTTTCTTCCAATAGAAGAGAAGAAAGAGAAAGAGGAATCCAAAACAAGCATACTTCTCATGAGCGGGAAGGAACTCTTGAAATAAGTTAAGAGAGAATAGGAGATGCAGTTTGTTGTGATGAGGAAACCCATAGTTATCCTTACAAGTACTTCAATGGATGATCTACCTGAAGAAGTTCAAGAATTGTTGGATAATTGTTTTTTAAATAGTGGTGGATGAGCTTCCTAACTCATTTCCACCCATCATAAGTATCAACCATCATATTGATTTGATACTAGGAGCAAGTCTGCCAAACAAGGCAACATATAGATTGACACCCTGAGAGAATGAGGAGGTAAGGAACCAAGGCTAGGAATTGTTAGACAAGGGTTTGGTCAGAGAGATCTTGAGTCCATGCATAGTGCCAACTGTATTGATTCCAAATAAGGATGGAGGATGCAGAATTTCTATAGACTCAAGAGCCATTAAAAATATCACCATCAGGTATAGATTCCCTTTGCCAGGAATGGATCATTTAATGGACTGTTTAAGTGGAGTGAATTTAGTTTCTAAGATAGATTTTAAAAGAGGATATAACCAGATAAGAATGAGACAATGTGATGAGTGGAAGACATCCTTTAAGACAAATGAAGGTGTGTATGAGTGACTTGTTATTCCATTTGGATTAACAAATTCCCTGAGTACATTTATGAGGTTGATGAATAAAATACTGAAATATTTCATTGGCAAGTGTTTGGTTGTATATATGGATGATATACTGGTCTTTAGTAGCACTAAAGAGGAGCATTTGAGACACCTGACACTAGTGATGAGGAGACTACAATACGAGAAGTTGTTTATAAAACTGAAGAAGTCCTCTTTTATGAAGACAGAGCTCATTTACTTGGGTTTTGTGATCTCTTCAAATGAACTGAATATGGATCCAGAGAAGGTGAAATCAATCAAAGAATGGCCATCACCAAGGAGTATGTTTGAGGTAAGAATCTTCCATGGATTAGAAAGTTTCTATAGGAAGTTCATCATAAATTTTAGTGGGACTTGTGCACCAATGATAGATACAGTGAAGAAAAGGCACAACTCTTTTAAATGGACAGAAGAGGCCAAGAGGAGCTTTAATATATTGAAGGATCTTCAATATATAGAAGGAGATTCAATATGATGAATGAGACTAAGAGAAAATACTCCACATATGATAAGGAGTTTTATGCCATAATTCAATCACTGAAGAAATGGAGGCACTACCTTGTTCCATCGGAATTTGTCTTGTATAGCGACAACCAAGCTTTACAATTTATAACTAGACAGGAAAAATTGAATCAAAGGCATGCAAAGTGGATTGAGTTTATGAAGAATTTTACTTTTTCTATAAAACATATTGTTGGAAATGCTAACAAAGTTGATGATGCATTAAGCAAGAGATGTTTGATTCTGTAGGAGTTTCAGGTGAAGACCTTGGGGTTTGAACACCTGAAGGATATGTATTTTGATGATCCATATTTCAAGGAAGCATACGAAGCATGTGAAAATCTTGTGCTGAGAGACAGGAGTCAGTGGAAAACGTATATGATTCAAGAGGGATTGTTGTTCAAGGGAAATTAGTTGTGCATACCAAAATTCTCAATGAGTGATAACCTTTTGAAGGAAAAGAATAATGGAGGATCGGATGGACATTTTGGCCATGATTAAACATTTGCACAGTTGAACAGTTCATACTATTGGCTAGGTATGAGAACATAAGTGATAAAATTTGTGAACAGGTGTAGAATCTACCAACATGTGAAGGGTAAAAGATAGAACACTGGATTGTATCAACCATTTCCAATACCATAGAGGCCTTGGGATGAAATAAGCATGGATTTTGTGTTGGGACTTCCAATAACACAAAGAGGATGTGATTCCATATTTTTGGTGGTAGATAGATTTTAAAATATGGGATACTTTATCCCATGCCAGAAGACTAGTGATGAGAAACATGTTGCAAATTTGTTTTCAAGGAAGTTGTGAGACTTCATGGATTACCCAGTAGCATTGTCTCAAACAGAGACACTAAATGTTTTGGTCATTTCTAGAGAACACTATGAAATAATTTGGGGATAGATTTGCCCTTCAACTCAACTTCTCACCCTCATACATATGGATAGAATAAGGTGGTAAACAAAAGTTTGGGAAACTTATTAAGCAGTCTGGTCACTGAGAATCATAATCAGTGGGACCAGATTCTTCCACAAGAAGAATTTGCATGCAATGGCTCACCAAACGGGAGCACTGGAAAGATCCCATTCCAAATATTGCATGGAATGCAACCAAGGGGAGTATCTGAGTTGAGAGACTTGGAGAAAAGTGAGATCAGAAGCGTTGGAGAAGAAGATTTTGATATAGAAATGTAGAAGCTCCATAACCAGATCAAAGGACAGTTGTATAGATATAGCCAAGAGTACAAGCACAAAGTTTATCAACATCCTACGGAACTTCAATTTGAAGTAGGATATGAGGTTTTGGCACATCTCAAAGAAAGAAAGGTTCCCTAGGGGGACATATAACAAGTTAAAGATGAAGAAGATAGGCCCATGTAAGATCTTAAGAAAGTTTGGTGCAAATGCCTATGAGATTGAGCTGCTAGATGATGTGGGCATATCACCCATATTTAACATTTCAGACATGTACCCTTACAAGGGAGATGACACAGAGGGATAAAAATATCAAGAGAAGATTCAGTGGGAGAAACAAATGCCTATAGAAGAAAAACCATAGATGGAGAAGATCGTTGATCAGAGGATTGGAAAAAAGACTAGGAGGAAGACCTATTTTGAATATTTGGTCAAGTGGAAGGGACACCCAATAGAAGATGCCAGTTGGGAAAATGAAGTTGATATCCAGAAACATGGGAAGTCAGTGTAGGAGCTCATGGATAGGAGTCCAAGAATTTTTATCCAGGGCAGTATGATGTAGTAGCATCGTCATAGAGCACACGCGACATGACAAATCAATACCTTGGAATCATTTTGGAATATTAAACGCTGGTGTTTACTGTGAATCTTTTGGAGCTGATTGAAAAATGAAAGAAGATCAAATGCTTGGAAGATGAATGATCACGAGTGATATGGGAGTTTTCACTCCTCATCTTGAATGTAACTGAACTAAGGTAACAGTTAGGTTTTGTTTTTCGAGTAGACGAGTAGTCGGGGGGGAACCCTAATAACCCTCTGAAATAAATAGAGGTTTTGTACACCCAAATGAGGCTGTTGCGAGTTAGTAGGAAATTTCTGAATTTTTAGTTGTTGTTTTGATCATAACTATATCCATTTACTTTTGGATGGATATAACCAAGGAGAATTGATCCAATGCATGGTGTTGTTATTGTTTGCAATTCCATGTTATTGTTGTTTTCATGAATGAATGAATTTCGTTACGAATATATGAAATTGTGAGATGTTTTCATAAGTTTCAATTGTATCTCTTCGATTGAGTCTGTACAAAGTTTGCACACAGTCTACAAGGAATGTGTTGATGGAGTCTTTTTTTATTTCAAATCTCAAAATAGATAGCATGAAACTTTCCCTTTGCAAGGAGTGCAAAGTGACTGCTGCAAGGCATGCACAGTCACCTGCAAGAACCCAAACCTTGTGTAATAATCTGCTGCAAGGGGTGCACAGATCTAAAATTCGACTAAGTGTTGAAGTGGCTCTTTAAGAAGTCAAAGGAGAAGGAGGTGAGAAAGGTCAAGAGAGATAGCGGGAAAGATCTTCAAAGAAAGTAATAATTTTGAAGGTTTCTCAAATCACCGGCTAAGATATGTCCAGGACGGAGCAAAGATATTTCCATATCATTGGATTTGGAAAATATACATGAGCTTTAAGTTTCTTGAATCATAGAGTAGAGTGGAATGCCAAAGTTTTGAAGTCTTGAAGTGACTAGCAACCGTCCATCATCAGCAGGGACAGGTGGTGCGAGATCCACAACTTTGGAAGATTGTGAATGAGGAAGAAGTGAAATCTCTGAAGAAAATATTGATCATTAGCCTTCATAGGGAGTACGTGTTAGCAAATCTAAGACTCCGAAAAATCTCACTTCAAGGATTTCGGTTGAGAATTGAAACTTTCGAAGCCCGAATAGATGAAGTGAATCTGGACCGTCAGATCCAGAAGGACACGCGTCAAAAAATCGTAGTCTTCAAGTGAAGGCACTCCTAAAGAATGTGAAGGAGGAGAATCTGGAATCCCCAAACCCCAAATAACCGAAGTAGCTGGGAGTCATCGATCTGCTGGGGGGCACACGTCACTATATTATGGACTCTGGGTGAAATGATTCAGGAGCAAGCGAGCGTAGAGGGGGTGATACTCCCAAAGGTCAAAGTTCTGAAGTGGATGGAAGTAGTTGATTTGAGGTGGATACATGGCATTAGATCCAGAAATATGGGTACGAAATACCCCAGAGGGAAGTAGAGGGTGAAAGCGTCGAAGCCTCGAAGCGAATCTCATTCGTTGATCAAGAAGGGTGATGAAGACTGTTGATCTGGTCTTGGTAGAAAGTGTCAAAGTCCTGAAGTAGATTAGAGCCATCGATTGAGGAGGACACATGGCAGAGGATCTACCACTTCAGAAAAATTCACTCTGGTAGAAAAAGGAGTGGATTGAATAAGAAATTCTGAAGGCCGGAGAGTCGAAGTTTATCTGAGTCATCTTTCGATTGAAAGGGAAACTTAATGACAGATCGTAGAGATCTGGGATAGCATGATCTGGGGAGAAGGAAGAATAAGAGAATAGATCTGGATCGTTTATCGAGAGTATCCACTCGAGATCGCGATATCGACGTTTATGATTGATTGTGGGGCCACAAAGTGCTTGGATGTTAAAATTTCGAGGGTAGGCCACAATCCAAACCATGGTATCGTAAAAGGGGTACGTGGTAGTTGGAGATAAATTGCAGCTAGAAAAGAAGGTTGAACCCAAACCACTCTTGGGCACACCCACAATCGTGCGTTTATGCAAGGACATAGACCGGGGCCACATTCGGGAAGAGGATAAAAAGAGAGTAGCTTGTGCTTAAAACCTGAGTTCAATAGCACGAAGAAAGAGGAGGTGGATGCCATAGAACCTTCACCAGAGGACAAAAAGAGCCCGTGTTAATTTGTAAGTGAGACCATTAAGGTCTCAGAGAGCCATTTCGGTTTGGAATTGAAGATCCTTGACCTGGAGGTCATGCATCCCTTTTAAGAGAAGGGGGTCTACATCAAATATCCAATGAAAGGGACTTTATTCTAAGCTACCCAATGATAAAGTCGCTTTTGTCACATAGTCGATGAAATTTGGGGCTTTTTAAAAAAATACAAAATTTGCAAGTAAAATCCAACAGTATGACCAATTTTATTCGTAATGTCGGAGTATGGCATCAATGTTTCCACATATATGTAGTACTTGTTAAATTATGAGCTTGATTTCTTATGCAGATTACTTATTATATTTTCTTCAATACTTTGAGTCCAACTTAATACATTTCAACAATTTCAAATCATAATCGAATAGAAATAATTATGTAGATAAGTAAAAATGCATATCAACAACACATATACCCTGGCGAAACCCTGTACAGGGAGAAAAACCCCCAAAAACAATATTCCTTTATTTCATTAATAATGTAAGATCTCTTACAAATTTCCACCTTGAATATACTTCTCTCAGAGAGCTTGCCAAGATGAATCTGACCTAACAAAGACTTACAAGACCTTGCTGAAATACACCTTTGATATGCTACCTCTTTATCACTAATGTGTTCCTCTATTACTTCACCCTCAACCTCCATATGAAAAATTTGTTTCAAAATTGTGTTTCAAAACTGTATTGAAGAGAGGGTTCAACCTATTCTTATATAGGCTGAAGAGAGAAAGAGGGGAAGCTCGAAATAGTAACCTGATTACATGCATTAAACATAACTCAGCTTCATGCTTTAGTTCGAACTTAGAACTAGACTTGAGATTAGTTACAGCTCATCTTTACACTTTAGTTCAAGCTTAGAGCTAGACTTGAGATTGGTTACAACTCATCTTTACACTTTAGTTCGAACTTAGAACTAGACTTGAGATTGGTTACAACTCATCATTACATTAAGTTCAAACTTAGAACTAGACTTCAGACTGACATGCTTTAGTTCGAACTTAGAACTAGACTTAATACTTTAGTTGCAACTCAACATTACACTTTAGTTCTAAAATAGAACTAGACTGAAGACTTTAGTTGCAACTCAACATTACACTTTAGTTCTAAAATAGAACTAGACTCAAGACTTTAGTTGCAACTCAACATTACTAAAATAGAACTAGACTCAAGACTTTAGTTGCAACTCAACATTACACTTTAGTTACAACTCTGGACAAGGCAATTCGAAATTCTCTTCATGGTGGATAATGTTTACACGTGCCAATGCAATAAATCAATACAATTACATCATTTGCAATGTTAGGAATATCATTTGTTTCTAGATC
Organism: Picea sitchensis; assembly: GCA_010110895.2. Classification (NCBI taxonomy): domain Eukaryota; kingdom Viridiplantae; phylum Streptophyta; class Pinopsida; order Pinales; family Pinaceae; genus Picea; species Picea sitchensis. The sequence continues at coordinate 79,804 of SNQJ01S0007536.1, read as the reverse complement.
ATAGGAATTTTACATTCAACCTAACTTTTTCTAGATACCTTGACTTTTACTCATGGCTCACAAGGTTTGACTAGGCTCACAGAGGTTGTATGTTCCCCCTGATGTTTGCACTAGTTTGTCTATGCTCACAAAGGTTGTACGTTCCCCCTAAATTTTGAACTAGACTGTGTATTCTCATAGAGGTTGTACGTTCCCCCTGACTTTTGCATTAGACTCGCATAGCATCTCATTCATCCTTACTTGTTTTTTTACTCATAGAGGTTGTTCGTTCCCCCTAGCTTTTGTCAATACCTCACAAGACTGGTTGGTTCTCCAAATATCCCTGGCTAGCCTTAGGGTGGCCCATATGGCCTCTCATTGGAGAATGACTGTCAATGCTACCAAATTTAACACTCCCTCTTAGTGAAGGAGTCATTCTCAGCCACACCAAGATTTCCTCTCAACTGCACAAATTATCTCGAGGTCAGAGGCTTGGTCAAGATACCAGCTACCTTCTCGCTCATGGCTATGTACTATAACTTTACAGTTTTTCTCTGGAGCAAGTCTTGGATGTAGTGATACCTCATGTAAATATGTTTTGACCCATCGTGAAATATTGGGTTCTATATTAATTTTATGCAACATTGTTTATCGTAGTGAACCACCGTCATCTTGATCTTGTCACCAAACAACCTAGAAACCAATTTTCTGAGCCATACTGCTTCCTTGTTAGCATCACTTTTTGCAATGTACTCAACCTCTGTTGTATTTTGTGCAATGGATCCCTGCTTTCATCTTGACCAAGAGATCATAGTGGATCCTAAACTGAAGTAGCATCCAAAAGTACTCTTCTGATCCACTGGGGTTCCTACCCAGTCAACATCTGCATACCCATGCAAAAATAAACCACCATTGGATGTATATATCATACCATAAGTAATGGTCCCTCTAAGATATCTCAAGATGTGCTTTGATTCTACCCAATGTCTCTATCTTGGTTCAGTCATGAACTAACTCATTGAAATCATTACATAGCATATATCTGGCCTAGTGTGGATCATGTACATCAATGATCCAATCAGCTGCCTATACATGGTGGGATCAACCAAATTTGAACCTGTATTAGAATCATGCAACTTTTTCAGGTTGGTAACCATCAGAGTAGACATGGATTTGCAATCCATCATACCAAACCTTTTTAGTACATCCACTATGTATTTTCCTTGTGCCAGAAATATCTCGCCCTGTCTTTTCCACACTTCCAATCCTAGGAAGTAATGCATCAAGCCTAAGTATTTCATATCGAGTTCTGAGGTTATCCCCCTCTTACACCAGGCTATTATCCTTTCATTTCCTATTAGAAATAGATCATAAACATATAGGATTAGTATAATAGGTTGGTTACCTCTTACCTTGAAGTATAGATTTGCATCAACATCACTTTTCTGAAAGCCCATGCTTTTAAGAAAGCCATCAATCCTAACATACCAAGCTTTGGGAGCTTGCTTAAGACCATACAAGGCCTTCCTTAGCTTCCATACATGAGTGCCTTTGTTATGCAGTATAAAACCATCTGGTTGTTCCACAAATACCTCATGTTCAATCTTTCCATTCAAGAATGATTTTTTTACATCCATCTAATGTAGTTTCCAACCAAGTACGGAAGCTAAAGAAATAATAGCTCAAATGGAGGTATACATGGCTATAGGAGAAAAAGTCTCTTCATAGTCGATTCCTTCTTTCTGAGTGAAGCCTCTGGCTACAAATATTTCTTTGAACTTTTCCACACTTCCATTAGCTACATGTTTGATCTTATAGATCCATTTGGAAGAAACCACTGATTTGTCTTTTGGCCTTAGCACAATGTCCCAAACATGGTTCTTTATAACAGACTTGTATTCCTCAAGCATGGAATCCTTCCATACTTGTAATTTATCTTATTCTTCAAATGAATAAGGTTCAACATCACCAATGTTGCTCATCCGTGCAACATAGCCTCCAAACCTATGAGGCCTCTTCCTTTCCTTGAAAGTTCCTTTGGGAGCAACTATCCTTTCTACTTCTGGTACTATTTCTGTAATCCACCATGGCTTCCTTTTGGTTGTAGGTTCTTCAAGGGTTATTTCTAACACTTAAACAAGTTCTAGAGGCTCATTACTTAGCCCTTCACGAGGTTCCTCCCTCTGATCATCTGACTCTTCATTTTCAGAAGAGGGTGAAGTTGGTTGAACTTCTTCTGAATCCTGCTTAGTCTCTCTGGATTTCTTAAATCTAGATTCCTCATGGAAATTCACATCTCTACTTACCTCTATTTTTCTATGACTTGGTACATAAATCCTGTAAGCTTTGGAGTTCTCACTGTACCCCAAAGAAAACCCTTTCTTGCCTGAGGGTTCCATATTTTTGTCCTTTTCTCCTTAGGGACATGAATATACACAAGACATCCAAATATCCTTAGATGTCCTACTTCAGGTTTGATCCCTGAGAATACCCCTTAAGGAGTCTTTTACTTCAAAACAGAATGTGGACATCTGTTCTAAATATACACAATAGTGGAGGTAGTTTTTTCCCATAAAGACTTTGGCAGATCCTGGTCAAACTTCATTGCTTTCGCTACCTCACAAATAGTCTTGTTTTTCCTCTCATCAACACCATTTCGCTGAGGGTTATATGGCACAGTCAACTATCCCTTGATTTCTGCCAACTTGCAGAAATCCTCAAACTGAAGAGATTCAAACTCTCCTTCATTGTTTGTTATAAGGATTCTAATGTGTTTCCCTGTCTTCTTTTCAATAAAGGCTTTATACTCTTTGAATTTATCAAATGTGTCACTTTTAGCTTTAAGAAAATTTATCCAACATTTTCTTGAGTAATCATCAATAAAAATGACATAATACAAACAACCACTGAGTGAGGGAGATGACATGGGACCACATACATTAGAATGAACCAGATCTAATATGCCCTGAACTCTATTGTCACTACTAGGAAATGTTTTCTTTATATTTTTACCTAGCATGCATCCCTTACAAATTTCATTTTTACTAAGAGAAATAGAGCGCATGCCACATACCATGTTCTGTAGGTATGGAAGAGCTTTGTAATGAATATGTCCAAGTATTTTGTACCACAAGTCACATCATGAGACAATGCCTGAACTGACCATCCTGACACAACGTACAGTCCTCCACTGTGAGATCCAATGGGTTCTTCTGTAATTAAGTGGCTACCTTTATCCCATAGTAGTGCCTTCCTTTCCTTGAAGATCACCCAATATCCCTTGTCCTTAAGGGTTGCAACTGATAGTAGATTCTTCTTGAGCCCTGAAACATATAATACTTCATCAACATGAAGTCTAGCCCCAGATTCCAATCTGAAGGAGATAGAGCCCACTCCCTCTATCTTGTAACATTTTTCATCCCAAAGATCGGCCTACTCTACAAAACATTTTCTCTCGAAATCTGAGAGGATCTCCTTGTACCCTGTCATTTGCTTTGATGCAACATTGTCTACTAACCAAGTTTTCGGCCCCATGGAAACTAAACTGGATAAAGTAGAAACCAAATAATATTCTTTCCTATTTTCTTTCTCATTAGAAGGACTTTTCAAATATCTTTTGGATTCATCATCCTTAGCAGTTGAGACATGATGTTTCCCTTTCCTAGGATATTTCTTTCTAAACCAACAATCTTTAGCAAAATGACCCAACTTATTACAACTAAAGCATTTAATCTTAGATGTATCAATATTCTTACCTTTGAATGTACCTTTGATGTTTGGCTTCCATTGAGAGCCTTTCTGGAAAGTTCCTTTCTTCTTTCCCTTGAATCTTGATGCTAAAGTTGAGTTCTCTTATTTCATTGGCTCACTTCTGGTAGCCGTGTGACTCTCCTCCTGGAGGAAATCATGCCATAACCTCTCAAACGTGGGCTAAATATCTCTCCCACTTACACTAGATAAGAAGGTCTCCCATGAAGAAGGAAGACCGTCAAAAATGGGCTGCACTAAATCATCATTGTCTATTGTCACCCCTATGACCAAAAGTTGATCTCTAATATGAGCTATCCTAGAAAAGAAAGATGCCATTGATTCACCTTTCTCCATTTTCAAATACTTAATCTTGTGCATAAGTGTCCTCTTCTGACTTGGAGCTTATTTCTCATACAGATTCACCAAGGTATCCATACAATCCTTGGCAGTTATCAACGAAGTCATTCCAGGCATTATAATTTCTTTGACTGAGTCAAAGATGATTTGCTTGGCATTTGCTTGAATCTTCCTTAAAGTTGTTCTTCCTGCATTATTCGTTGGTTCCACCACCACTGTGGTCACATACTTCTCAAGATCATTCTCTTGCAATATATTTGTTATACGGAGTTTCCACACATTAAAGTTGGTATCTCCTTCGAGCCTATCTTCAGCCCTAACTGAAATGGAGGATGCCATGGTCCTCACACTGGAAACGTAATCAATCTCTATTGGATCTGTGTGTACCTGTTGCTGCACTTCAACACGTTTAACACACCCTAAGCTCTGATACCATGTTAAATTATAAGCTTGATTTCTTATGCAGATTAATTCTTTTATTTTCTTCAATACTTTGATTCCATCTTAATACACCTCAACAATTTCAAACCATAATCGAATAGAAATAATTATGTAGATAAGTAAAAATGCATATCAACAACACATATACCTTGGGGAAACCATGTACAAAGAGAAAAACCCCAGAAAAAAATATTCCTTTATTGCATTAATAATGTAAGATCTCTTACAAATATCCACCATGAATGTACTTCTCTCAAAGAGCTTGCCAAGATGACTCTGACCTGACAAAGACTTACAAGACCTTGCTGGAATACACCTTTGATATGATGCCTCTTTATCAATGATGTTCTCCTCTATTACTTCACCCTCAACCTGCATATGAAAAATTAGTTTCAAAATTGTGTTGAAAAACTCTATTGAAGAGAGCGTTCAACCTCTTCTTATATAGGTTGAAGAGGGGAAGAGGGGAAGCTCGAAATAGTAACCTGATTACATGCATTAAACATAACTCAGCTTCATGCTTTAGTTCAAACTTAGAACTAGACTTGAGATTGGTTACAAATCAGTTTTACACTTTAGCTCGAACTTAGAACTAGACTTGAGATTGGTTACAACTCATCATTACATTAAGTTCGAACTTAGAACTAGACTTGAGACTGACATGCTTTAGTTCAAACTTAGAACTAGACTTAATACTTTAGTTGCAACTCAACATTACACTTTAGTTCTACA
>SNQJ01S0007536.1:28995-59796 GCA_010110895.2 Picea sitchensis | reverse complement strand
AATAAGGGATAAGGCAATTAATAAGGGAAGGCAATTAATAATGGGATAAGGGTAATAAAGAGTTAGGTGGGAGTGAAGGTGCGGGGGCAGTGAAGGAGGAATAAGGGAAGTGGAGAAGGAGGATGCAGGGGATTCATTCATGCATTGGACGAAAGGGGAGTTTTTGGGGAGAGTTGGTTTACAGTGGGATTTACAGTGCACCAGGGGGGCTGAAGAGGTTTTGGGCTCAGAGGGCTAAGACATCCATTGATGTCCTAGGGCTAGGCGTACTAGTTGGTAGGGTGGCTGGTTTTGGGGTGTCCTAAGGAGCAGGTTCAAGCGAAGGGAGAAAGCTGCTGGGGATAGCATTAGAGTGAGGTATGTAAATTCAAATTCATGAATGGTTTACTTAGATTATTACTTATTGTCAAATTCTACTTGCATAAGTGTTAGCGTAAGTGTTGAGATAAATTGTAAATTATGAAAATTTTACTTCTTTAAAGGCTTATAGAAATTACAGAAATTTGGGAAGAAATTTAAAAAGTTAATATAAATCTGGTTATTACATTCTTCCCCTAAAAACGTTGTTTCTTAAAAAGTACTTCTTTAAGAATTTTGTGATATTTTCCCATGACCTTATTTGGAAATTCCCAAAATCAACTATAACATTGTTGAACATTGTATCAACACATTTCCATATGAATCCCTTGTTTGAAAACAACAAAGGCCTATCCATTTCACCAAGATCCAACCATCAAATCTGAAATCGATAAACTTCGCCACATAAATTTTATTTATCCAATCTCTTATATGTGTTGGGCATCTAAAAATTTCATTGTTAATAACAAACAAAGTAACATTGATGTTTTCACTCATTTCCATGATCTTAATAGGACATGTCCCAAAGACAATTACACTATGTATTTCTTCAATAAAATAATCAATGCTTGTACCAATCATGAAGTTCTATTCTTCATGGTTGGGTTCTCAAGCTATGACTATATTTGGATCGACCCATGTGATCAATGCAAGATTTCCTTAATTATGACACGGGGATGTTCACTTGTTGTGTTACACCGTTTGACCTATAGAATGCTAGCACCACCTTATAACATGTCATGTCATATTGTTTTCACGATTCGGTCGATATCATCACAATCCACATTATTTTTCCTCAATGTCAAAAGTACAACATTCACTCAAACCCACTCAAGTGTGTCTTTTGGGATTTATTGTCTCCGGTCCCAATGAAATTTTAGGCCATTCTTCAACTTCCCCCGCTAGAAACTTTTTGCCAATTGCAAAGCATCCAAAGAAAAACCAATTTTATTGATTGCATCCTTATAAATTATGCCACGTATGATCATAGGTTCTTGTGTTTATTACATCAAGACATACCATTTGTATGGGATGACCAATATCAGAAATACTTTAATGAATTAAATCATGCAATCCTTTCATCATTCCCCTTGACTTTATAAAGGATTATATCCTTTACGCTTTGCCTCACCCTTTTCAATGATTTTCATGTTAGTTCAACAAGGAGAGGATTATTGTGAAACATATTCTATTATGTGATTAGGGACCTAATTGGACTGCCACCTACTTATAATCATGATGATAAACTGTTTTATCTAGAAACTTCCTTACTAAAAATTGCTATGGAAAAGCAAGGTTGTCACTAATTTAAATCACATGTAGTATGTTTTGGGATATTTGTTTATTAATGGTAAAATCACTCATTGTATTTTTATCCTCCATAAATATGATATCAAAATTTTTACTCCAAATATAAGAAATCCAATCCTTGGCCCTTGTCGAGCTCAAACCATGACCATAGTATATATTCCTCTTAATCACTACTTTCCTAATGAACACCTTTTTTCCATTTTATTGGAGGACACTTGGTATGGTGATATTTTCATTTATTTTCACACCCACAAATTTGGTCCCAGTCTTTCACAACATGATACATGGAATATATGTCACCAAAGAGGTGCAGGCGACAAGTAGATATTTTTCCACATAAAATGGTGAAGTTTCTATTTCAAAAGGTGTATGCTTATCACAAAGGTAAATGGAACTCAATCCACCAAACTTAGTGGAACCTCCAATTATCCATTCAATTCCACAAATTTCAATTGGCTTCTTATCTTGTGGATTCAAACAAAGACTACACCACCATTAAAATAAAAATTGCATCACACCATTTGTTTAATATGACCAATGCTTGGAAAGACACATGATTGCACAATGGCCATTGATGAGGCTCACATATGACGATGTGTATTAGTTTGAACCAGAAGAATTAAAATGTTTGACTTTCCAAGAAAATTGTGATTGTCCCTTACCTTGATCCAATGATCAATTTTTGATATCACATTAGATACATACTATTCAATTTATCTATGGAAGGCGATTATGCTGCAGGCCACACAACTAGGGTTCCAGAGATTGAAACAAATTCATTCATCAATAAGGAATAGAACCAAGATAAAAAGAGATCAACAATGTTTAATATGAAACAATATCATTTGTTCTTAGTCACAATCCCTGGCCACAATTTCCCATGTTTACAATGATTCCTTTGACAAGAAAGAAATCCTTCTTTCATTCATCAATTACAAGTAGGTTGTAATGGCATTCACTTCGAGACTAGATAATGACCAAATCATCTTCTTATTATATTAACATGTACATGCAGAGATCAAAATGCAGATAATGTAAACATAGACTTGCAGGTATTATTATGACACTGTAAATCAACATTGGCAATATACGTTTGGCATATTTTATTTTACCATCCAAAGAGACACTATTCACAAAATGAATAGGGATATCTTGTAACATCCCCCGCCAGCCACAGACCAGGGTATGCTACCTACAAGACCACCCTTGGACTTATTTCTCATATTGAAACCTTCTTTGTCTATTAAAGATACATAATATAAGAGAATTAACGACATGCATAGCAATATCCAGCAAACATGTAGGTTCTAAAGATTCAATTAATGATAATTAAATATACAACGAAAAAACATTCATACACAGATAATAATATCACAAAAGAGAGCACTTATCTTTATGAAATGTGACACCAACTGGATGCAGACCAAGGACATTCCACTTAACCATAGACACTACTGCTCCAAATCTCAACAACAACGTCACTCCCGAGCTAGGTCTATGAATCCACAAGGACAGTTCCACAATGAACTTGGCTTCCCAAACTAGTCATCTCTCAATCTCTCACAGGCTTCCCTACACTCACAACAATCCAAGTACCCAACTCTCTTCTAGCCAGCTTGCACCACCCGAGAGAACGGACCTCCACCTTTCTCTGTCATGCAGTCCCTTAGGCATTCCTTCTCCTTATTCGGGCCTCCAATGCAACTGGTCCAGAATATCAATGATGGAACTCTCAAGACCCATAGATGTGATACATGTTGGATACAAGCCACTCCATCTCAGACATGCAAGCCTCAAGCAACAAGTGGATCACACCAGTGGCCACTACAACCAACTATCCCTTGGCTAATTCTTTCACAGTTCGGTCCCCCTTCTCGAGACCAATACAAATGTGAGGATGGATGGAGGAGGTAGGTAAATGTATTGGAGTGCATGAGGGTAAAAATGAGGTAACACAAAGGTGATGGAGCGAACAAGCCAATGACCAACAACCAACCACACAATCAAACCAGGGATGGGTTTAAGTAACCTCGTGGGGAAATCAAGAACCTCCTGACCTTCCCTAAGAATATCACGTAACCAATCCCATCCCATTAGGCAGAAAGGTAATTAACATATAAATAAACATTTAGCCTCTCAAGCCCCCTCTCTTGTGGAATCATATCCCCCTATAACTCTAGTCCTTGTTTGTCTAGCATCCAACAATGTGTTTATTATTAATAATGATAAAAACATTACATTTCTTGGGCACACTGTCCTTTTAATAATTGTTTGGGCACTCTGGCCTCTCAGCATTGTAACAATACATTATTTAAAATGGTCTTTCAAAATCTAGAGTGTTACATCCCCTCCCCCTTATGTTGGCACTGTCCTTAGTGCATATACAAAACAAAGATGAAAATCTCGAATTTATTCAAAACGATGTGGGTACTCTACCTACATGGAATCTTCATGCTCCTAGGTATCATATTAAAGACCATAGTAGGTCCACTAAACTTTGACCATCACTATAACTCTATTCCAGAGCATTTTTACCTTTCTGTCCAATACCCATACTGGTTGAACCTAATAATCTCCCTCCGTCTCTACCTAAATCAGATGCCAATCAATAACATGGTTAGGATGATGTACATATTTCTTTAGTAAAGATACATGAAATAAATTATGCACATTCATGGAAGCAGACAATGCAAGCATGTATGCAATTGGCCCTATTCTATCCAATATTTCAAATGGACCACGGAATCTGGCTGCCAGCTTTGTACAACTGCCAAATTTCAAAGAGCTCTTCTTGGGCTTCACTTTCAAAAGTACATGCTCCCCTACTTTAAATTCTATGACTGTCTTGTTCTTGTCTGCATAAACTTTCTTTCTATCTTGAGCTACCTTTAAATTCTGCTTAATCTTGACCACATGGTCTTCCATGTCCTTGAGCAACTCCGGCCCAAGTACCACTCTATCTATTGGGTTGTCCTAGCTCACTAGAGTATCACATTTACTACCATACAAGTCTTCAAATGGGATCATTCTCAACGGATATTGATACCCATTGTTATATGCAAACGCAACCAAGTGTAATTAATCTTCCCACTTAGATGGCTTATTCATCACGTACACTCTCATCGTGTCTTTAATTATTCGATTGACCCTCTCTATTTTCCCATCTGTCTGGGGATGATATGTTGTGATAAAGTTTACATTTGTGCCAAATACTTTAAACAAACCCCTCCAAAAATTGGAGGTAAACTTTGTATCTCTGTGCGAGACGATTGTTCTAGGTATCCCATGCAACCTAGCAATTTCCTTCATGAAACTTTCTGCAATATTAGTTGTTGTATGTGTTGTCTTCATAGGCACAAAATGAGAAGCCTTCCTTAATTTGTCAACCACCACCATGATTGACTCATGTTTCTTATTCGTTCTGGGTAATCCTATGATGAAATCCATGGTGATCACATCCCATTTATTCTCTGTAATTGAAAAGGGTTGTAGCAAACCCGTCAAGTGCCTATGCTTGTCCTTCACCTTTTGACATTCCATACATCGAGCGATGTAATCATCAACATCCTTCTTCATTCCTGGCCAAAAGAACTAGCTTCTTACTGTTGTAATTGTTTTCTAGTAACCGAGATGTCCAACATAAGGAACATGATGCATTTCCTTCAGTACCACATTCATCAGTTCTCCGGAACTAGGAACATAGATTCTATTCTTATGCATGATTAATCTGTCTTCCTTTATCTCATACTCCTTTATTTTTTGTTGTACATATCCTTGTTGTAGGTTTTCTTTTACCTCTAGGTAATGTTGATCTGTAAAAAGACCATCTAAAATTCTTCTCTTCAAGTCTGACTGATGCATAGTGATAGTAGTAGCATTCATGATATGCACTCTCCTACTAAGTGCATCGACAACTTTATTCTCATTTTCCTTGATATGCTTGATATTGAACTCATACTCACTTAAAAATTCCATCCATATTGTTTTCTTGGCATCTAAGGTCGGTTTTTCAAAAAGATACTTCAGGCGAATGTGGTTTGTTCTTAATTCGAATTTCTTCCCCATGAGATAATTCCTCCACATCCTCAAGGCATAAACAATGGCAGCAAGTTCCAAGTCGTGTGTGGCATAGTTCCTCTCATGTTCCTTAAGCTTTCTGGACTCATATCCAATGACATGTTCATTTTGTGTGAGGCCTCCCCCAAGTCCTTCCTTATAAGCATTTGTACATACCACAAAAATTTCATTTGGGTCAGGAATGTTTAACACATGCACACTAGTAAGTAATTCCTTCAACAGATTAAAATTATTTTCACACTTGAATGTACATTCAAATTTAGTTCCCTTATTTTGCAAAGAAGTGATGGGATGAGAAATCTTATATAACCCTACTATGAACCTTCAGTAGTACCTCACTAATCCCATAAAATATCTGATGTCTAACAAATTTATGGGTGTTGGGCATCCTCTGATGGCTACGATCTTCTCTGTATCTACTGTTATACCCTACTTTGAAATAATGTGTCCCAAGTAATGGACTTGCTTTTCATAAAAAGAACACTTACTCAACTTGGCATACAATTGATGTTCTCTCATTACTTGCAATACCAGTCTTAAGTTATGTTCATTCTCCTCTTCAGACTTAAAATAGATAAGTATGTAATCCAATAATATTATGTCAAACTTGTCCAAATAATTTTTGAATATGCCATTCATTAAGCACAAGAAGACAACTGGTGCATTGGTCAGTCCAAATGGCACCACTACAAATTCATAATGCCCATACTCAATGCATAGAAAATCCTCAGAAAAAGTACTCAACGCCTTGAAAAAGAGATAATTTTAGATAATAAGCCTCTTCGAGGGGGTAACCTCATTTTACCCCACTTTAAATGTTCAAGTGCAAGATGATTCAAAATGAAAATGTCTCATTGGTATATATAGGAGACTAGGAGGTATAATTACAACTAATGGCCTAAAGTTGACATAAATAAAATAACATTACTAATATAATATGCCCCAATTAAAGGGTAATGAGACAATATTAGAGCTTAACATGCCTCTCCCCTTGAGACAAGTGTTGTCCGCAACACTTGATTAACTCTGGATGCGTCTGTATAAAATATTCATCTTCCCAAGTGGAATCTTCAGCCTGTAGTTTCCTCCATTTAATGAGATACTCTGAAATGGATGTATTCCTCAGCTGGAAAATTCTTGTGTTAGTGATGTCTTCAAGCTCCAATATGATTTTTCCTTCCTGGTCAAGTTCTTGCAATATAGTTTGAACTGGGATCTTGTCGCCTATAATCTTCTTTAAGCATGAAACATGGAAAATTGGGTGTACTCATGAAGATGCAGGCAGCTCCAATTTGTATTCCATAGTACCAATCTTTTGCAACACCTTATAAGGGCCATAGTACTTTGGTGATAATTTATTATCCTTCTTGGCCTTCTTGAGGGGCATCTGTTTGTAGTCTTAAAAACACCTAATCCACTACTTCAAAACTTATTTCACTACGATGTTGATCTACTTGTTGTTTCATGTGATTCTTTGGATCTACTTGTTGTTTCATATGTGATTCGTACATGGTCATGTTGTCCTTTAAGATTGGAGAACTTGTTGTTGATTCTATGTGATCTTCCAACGCTTGAACCTTTAGATTTTTCTTTTAGAGAAGAAGTGATGGAAGGAGGGTGGTATCCAAGGCGCCATAAATGGTCATTTTTGTTGCAAGATAAAAGGAAGTGTTATACCACCATTCCTCGGGCCAAGGGTAACCATTTGAACCATTATGTTTGTTTATCTAGACAAAGCAATGAAGGTAGACCGCATATTTGTTCACTATCTCGGTTTTTCCATCAAATTGAGGGATGATAGGATGAGCTATGAGACAATTGAGTACCTGTGAAGAAAAAATTATGTCCAAAAATGTCCAAAGGAAGATGGGACTTAATACTTACAATAATCTTCGAGTTGCCATGTAGTTTTTTGAATTGTCTCCATGAATTTGGTGGAAACTGCACTAGCTTTGAAGGGGATGAGAGAGTGCACAAAAAGTGTGCTGCATTTTGGTCACTCTTATCAACACCACTTATGATGACATCACTTTCCTTCTACTTTGTAAATCAAGTGATGAAATCCATGAAAACCTCCTCCAAGACTTGGGATGGATAATGGTTGTAAAATACCTGTATTCAATTGTTTCCACCTTTATTTTGTTGGCAAACCAAACATTCTCGCACAAACCTTTGAACACGCTTTTAAGTCCATCCCCAAAAATCCTTCTTGACTCTATGGTAGGTTTTCGTAACTCGAAAGTGCCCTCCCACCGGAGAGTCAGTAACTCAATAGTACCTTTTTGTTTGAGGCTGGGAGTTACATAAATATAAGTGATCTTTGTACCATAGTGAATCATTTTTCCACATGTGAAATGTATCTCGATGCACTAGAATCATAAATGTAAAATCTTGGAATGAGAGTCCACACCTTTTTTGTCATTCTTTCCATTCATCCCTTTATTTCTATTATCCAATCTGGCTGGATGATCGAGATAGCATAGAGAAAGGCCTCAACATCTTCATCCTTTCTTTTGAGAGTGCACTGCCACAACATTTGTTTCCCCTTTTTATAGACTCCATTTCAAAATCATAACCCATTATATTGGTCACCCATTTTGTTGTTCTCCTCAAGATAGTCTTTGTTCCAAGAAGTATTTAAGACTATCATGACTGCTTTGACCTTGAAGTGCTCTCACCATTAGGTAAGGATGCCATTTCTTCAATGCATGTAGTATTTCCATTATTTCCCTTCTCATAAATGGGTTTGTGTAAGTCCTTTCCTGAGTGGTCAAATTTCAAAAGCCGGGGGCCTTCCTTCTTGCACTAGTACAGCACCACCTTACTTCTCAAGGCATCACATTCCCACAATAAAGGTTTTGTGAAGTATAGAGCGGTCAAGACAGGAGAGATTTTCACATCACCTCCTTTAAGTTGTTCAAAAGCTTTAGTTGCCTCTGAGTCCATGAAAATGAATCCTCTTAGTGTTGTTAAAGGTGTCATATTCTTCCATAGTTCAACAAACTTGTAGTAGTAATACGTCAAAACCCAAAAACACCCAAGATTCTTCAATGTTTTGGGAACGGCCACCCATGAAGGCCTTAATCTTGTTAGGTCTACCTTGACACCTTCATGAGATACAATATGACCCAAATACTCTACCTTTACTCCAAAGAAACATTTTGATGGTTTGGAAAATAGTTGTTGCACCTTTAGTAGTTGTACTCACCCTGTCAACATGTCGACATGATCCTCCCAAGACTTGCTATAAATTAGTATATCATCAAAAATACTAAGACAATTTGAAGGAAGGGATTGAAAATGGAATTCATCAACCCTTGGAATGTGGAAGGTGCATTTGTAAGGCCAAAAGGCATGACCATAAATTCATAATGGCCTTCATGAGTTCGGAATGTTGTTTTGGGATATATTCTTCCTTCATTCTACCCAATGATACCCTAAATGGAGATCCAATTTTTGGAAATAGATTTCCATGTAGTTCATCTAACAATTCATCGATGATGAGAATGGGAAACTTATCTTTAATAATGATCTTGTTGGATCTCATAACTGGACACATACCATGAGCTATCTTTCTTGAATACCATTACCACCGGTGTAGAGTAAGAACTTTGTCTAGGTTCAATAATGCTAGCCTCTAACATTTCTTCTCAACCATACCACTTCACTCTTCTAGGCATAAGGGTATCTCAGATATTCGACAAAGAAGTGAACACCCTGTGAATTAGGTGAATTCCTATGATCATGATTTCGAGTGGGTGGAAGACCTTGGGAACATTCACTTTGAATGTTTATCAATGATCCTTTGAGATCTTGATAATAGATGGCTTGATGTTTGAACATATAGTGAGCATAGTTGTGCACACAATGCCTTGATGACCTTTTTCAATAATTTTGTCACAGTCATAGAGTTATCACTCACTGTTTCTGTGGATACCTCTTAACTCAATTTATTTTCCTTCCAATGAAAATTTTCATGAAAGTTCTTGGAAATTAAAAATCCATTGTTCTAATGATTGTAACCATTGATTCCTAGTACAACATCTCATCTACCCATGGTATAGCAATCATTGGACTATTCATTACATATTCCCCAATAGTAAGATTGATCTTTTTGTATTTTCCCCGAAGTAATTGATAGTTCCTTCATCTTCAATCATTACTTGAAACTCGGGCGCTTAAATATACAAAGTAATTGAGATCTTTGGCTAATCAATTAGGACTATTACCTTTTTTTCTTTGATGTATCCTTTGGATCTTCAGGGTTTGAGGAGTGCCAATTCCCTACCAATGCATTACATGATATCATGGGAATCAACCTTCGTATTTAAAATTGCTTTTAATGCTTTCATCTTGAGATGACCTTGTTCTCTTGTTCTTCTTCCTCTTCACAATCTATGTAGAATAATTTCTTTTCACCACATGTATGTCCCTTACTATACTTGTTGTCACAATTAAAGCATAAACCTTTTTTCTTTCCTCCAATTTTTTTTTTTTTTCCTCCAATTCTTGAGGTGTTTTAGAAGAAGGAGAATTGTTCTATCTATATATGTTAGGATTCTCATCCTTCTAGTAGCCATAGCCATATATATTTTTTACTTTTCAACATTTCTTTGCCACCTTAAACATCAATGATTTGGGTTCCCAAAGGTGAACTCATGTTGAATGTTATCCTTTAATGTTCCTAAGTACATAAATCAAGTGCTCATCTAGAATATTGGTTACCTTTTATTCAATCTTTTGAAGCTCTCAATGTGCTCGATAATTGAACCCCTTTGCTTGAGATTTACTTCAATTGTCTAAAGAAGGTATTGCTCCTTGTATCCTCATAGTGTTCTATCATTTAATCCATGAAAATTGTCCAAGTGATGACTGATTTGCAAGAACAGCTTACTCCATACCACATAAATTGATTAAGTTCTAAATATAAAAAACAAATTTGTACCTTTAAGGTATGTGGCACATTATGGAGATCAAAGAATTGCTCCATCCAAGTATCATCAATGCGATTGGGTCCTGCCATCATAAACTTCCCTACATCAATCTTAGGAACATGGTTGGTCTCAAACCAAAGTTAGAGTTTCTCCACTATTGATTCACACTCTTGTGTCCTCATCATGAATTTTGCGATGCATTTTCACTTTCAGGTGTCTTCTCTGTTACGAAATTTTTCAATACTTCCATGATCTCCTCTTTCAAACCATCCATCTTTGCCTCTAACTTAGCTTCCATCTCTTGCAGTTCATATTTTGTTACTATCTTCTTTTTTAAATCATTTATGTCCCTACGCATTTCTTCACCTTCATCAAGAGTCCAAGTAGGATTGTCTGGAGGCTTATTTGGTGTAGAAGTTTCGTTTTTCAGTGGCATGTTGGCCAAGTATCACTTTTGATACTTGATTTTGAGGTGGTTCTGCTAGACAATATTTATTCTGTTGTATATCCCAACCTTCGACCCTTCTGGGTTTGAAAATTTATTTTATGTAGTTCTCTGATATTTCTTCTCTGCAATGCCATGGGTCTAATCAAAATTGGATGTGCCAATTGGAATTTATGGTAACTTCCCCACAACTTGCCTATTTTTGTCCTTTCAAGGAGATATCACTTGTATATCGTGCCCCATAAAAATTAGTTGATATAAAATTATGAAACTCACACCAGAAACACTACAAACTTCCCATGATCCAATGAAACTAGTCCCACTCAATTTGGATACTCTAGGAAGAAGTTATGATTGTTTTACCTAGAACACCTTCTTGAGACTAGTCAATAGGACTAGTTAGATACCCTATCTTAGACAGGGTGTATCTACAAATTTAAAATGACCCAGAAGATAAACTTTTTACCGTATATACCTTAATAATTTATGTAAATATCTTCCATATTTTAGGGTCTAAAACGTTATAGAAACATTTTTATAGCGAAAATTCAACAATGACTAAGTTCAGGATGATTCTAGAACCCTGTCTTGTATAGGCTGTATCTCTGAAAGTATAAGGCCTTAGGAGCTGAACTTTGCACCCAATGTACCTTGATTTGTATCATAAATATCCTCCAAGCCATTCCTTCTGAAACATTGTAGAAAAAACATTATAGTGAAAATTCCAAGGTGTCTCAGATGTAGCAGTGAAACCTCAAGACCTTGAGCTCTGATACCATATGTTAAGAACCAAATATCAATATAGCATAGAAAATCCTCAGAAAAGGTACTCAACGCCTTGAAAAAGAGATAATTTCAGATAATAATCCTCTTCGAGGGGGCAACCTCCTTTTACCCCACTTTAAATGTTCAAGTACAAGATGATTCAAAATGAAAATGTCTCCCTGGTATATATAGGAGACTAGGAGGTATAATTACAACTAATGGCCTAAAGATGACATAAATAAAATAACATTACTAATATAATATGCCCCAATTAAAGGGTAATGAGCCAATATTAGGGCTTAACGCTTCTTCCTTGATTCTTACCTGATGGTATCCTTCCCTTAGGTCAATATTTGAGAATATATTTTCTCCTCTTAGTTGATCAAAGAGGTCATCAATTCGAGGTAGAAAATACTTGTTATTTATAGTGTACTTGTTCACCTGTCAGAAGTCAATACACAACCTCAAGGTTCCATCATTCTTTTTGAAAAAAAATACTGGTGCTCCCCAAGGTGAAACACTTGGATGTATGTACCCTTTCTTCAACAATTCCTCCAACTGCATTTGTAATTCTTTTAACTTTGGTGTGCTCATTCTATAAGGTGTTTTCGACACTGGGGGAACTCCTGGCACTAAATCAATTGAGAAATCTATCTCCCTTCTTGGTGGCAATCCAGGTATTTCTTGGAATACATACTCAAATTCTTGTATTACCGAGAAATCTTCATGGCTTGGCCCCTTTGTATTATCTCTCTCTTCCACATGAGCTACATACAATTGACATCCTTTCCTAAAACATATTTTTAGATGTAAGGCTAAAATCTCTCTTATAGAGATGGGTCTTGGAACTCATTTCACAGTGCTCTTCTTTCCATTTCCATCAAGACATGTAAATGTCTTGTAATTATGACAATCTAAGACAGCATGATTCTTGTCCAACCAATCCATCCCAATCTAAACATCATAAGACCCCAATGGTATGATATTTAGATCAGTACTAGTATTCACGCCATTAAGACTTATGGAACAACTTCTGACCATATCATGGATTCTCCTTTGGTTCCAGTGGCTAATTGAACCAAGCTTGCTTTTACAAGTTTACTTTTCTCCAAATGTAATTTATCCACTATCTTAGGATCAATGTAACAATGACTTGCTCCTGAATCAATCAAAATAGAAACAGGCTAATTTATGATCTTACCTTCCACCTCGATCATATTGGAATGGTACTCTTATTGTCGAGCATTTAAAGTTGCATAGATTATTACCATATCTTCAGCTGTTGTATCCTCTTGGATGTTGTGCACAGTCTTCACTCTGTCTTCTCTTCCCTAGCCTTGCTCATACAGGTATTTATCCTTCCTCATGGCTTCATTGAAGGTCTTGGGTTCATCATAATTGATCTTTTCCTTACAAAAGGCTAGCAATCCACTTGGAAATCTTTGGATCTTCAGTTTATCATCACCTATGTACTTGACATACTTTAGTAATCCCAAGAATGTCTTCTCGTACCCTTCCATAGTCATGCTTCCCAACTCGATTTCAAAGAACTCCTGCATTTTCTTGTCGTAGAAATGCTCTGAGAGGTACTCCTTCTGGAAGTACTTCTTGAACTGTTTCCAAGTGATCCTACTTTCATTAACATGTTCCACTTTCCTCAGTTGGTCCCACCACACTGCAACTTTCCCATGTAAATGGTAGGTGGAAACCTTGGCTTCTAGGTTTGATGAATAGTTATGAAATTGAAAATATGTTATGATCCAAAAAAACCATGCTTCAACATTATCTTCACTTTCTCTTTCACCATCGAAGGAAGGTGTCCTGAGCTTCCTCAGCTCTCCTTGCAAACTATCTACCTCTCGTTTCCTTCTTTAATGTTGTCTGGTAGGGGACCCCTATGGACTTCTTACGGGATCATCTGATGCATAAGGATTTCTTTCTGAGTATGAAGGTGAGTGGTGTCCATGAGCTTTTCTATCACTTTTGGAATAACCAACTCTTCCATGATCATTTATCCTTTCATGACACCTGCCTTCTTCCTCTTGTCTTGAGTTTGATCCCTTCTTCATTTGTCTCTGCAACTGATTTAATCTCTGCAACACTCGAGCATTTATCTAAATTTTCTCTCTCATCAATATCTCATTGTCTTCTTTGTACTTCTGCACTTCCATCTTCGATCTTCTTACCGTTTCTATCAACGTTTCCTACTCTCCCTTTTCCTTCTGTCTATTGGACTTTGTCTCTGCATTACCAACCCTATTATTCTGGCCTTCGGCCTCCTTATCATGAATGGAGGTTCCCTCACCTTCTTCCATTTCCTCAATAAACATCCTGAGCTGATGTGCTTAAGCCTCTTAATTCTACAAAATGTGCAAGCAACCATTTTGTTATAATTATGCATATGATAGAAAAAAATTGACAAACCATGCTACAGGTTTCTTTCTTGTTTTTGTTCATGGAGATCATATCCCCATTCTCTGAAAATAACAGTATCCTGTTATCCCCGGGCTAACACAGAATTTCATCCTACACAGGTGCTTCCTTTAAACCACCTTCCCAGGTTACAACAACTAGAAACAATGGCTAAATCATTCCTTAGCAATTTTATGTCTCGGAGACAACCAATTCATCCCTTAACCCTTCTTTCCTCAGCTCTCAATCTGCATACGACCATGGCCATGACCCTACTCTTCGATGAAAAAGAGCTTATTTGGAGCTTCGAGAATTTGGAACCTTCAACCAGGACCATATCAACGGTCCTCATCCTCCTTCATGATCAATAATCAAGATCCACTTCAGGACTCTCAATTTTCCTTACTTGCCTCCTCCCAAAACGCTTTTACCCTGAGTTCATGATTTGTCGATGTGTGTCTCCCTACAGATCAATGATTGTGAATTGCTTTGGTTCTTCGAGCTTCAGAAGTTTCGAACTTTCCTCCTACACTTTTTCCCTGAGTGATTTCACCCAAATTCAATGATCCTTCAACATGTGTCTTTTGAAATCAATGGTCGAGATGCACTCCGGCCTTCGGGCCTTTAGGAGTTTTCAACTGAACACCACCTATCACATATTTCCCCTCTAGCATGCCCAATCTCCAGACTGCATGATCTGTCACCACGTGGTGAAATAATGGAAGAGGACACGTAGCCCAATCAAGCGGGTGACACATGTCACACTCTAATCGACTTTTCAATACTCCAAATGCTAAAAAATTACTGACATGTGGCACACATGCCATGCATCCACATCATCCCAGGTAACATCTCCAAGCCACATCACTTCATAATTCAGGGGTCCACATCACCTCTAGTTGATGTTATCATTCCCCACTACTTCGGATCTTCGGGCTTCGGGACTTCAGGATTTTTCATTCTAGCACACTTCCAATTATCCTGAACTTCGAATTCTCAAACTGGCCAATCTATCGTCATGTGTCCTCCTAGATCATATGACTAAGATTCACTTCAGGTATTCACCCAAATTCCACGGATCTTCTCCACGTGTCCTCCTTAATCTGACAGCTATGTTTTACTTCAGGGCTCCAGACTTCGGAGTTCTTAAACCTCAACCTTTTCTTTTTTAAATGTTTTTATTCAACTCTCGCGAACTTCTAACAGGTGCCCCCTATGGATCAATGACTACGATTCCTTCAGGACTTTGGAATCCAGAAATCTCAAACTTCAAAATTTATCTGGCCCCATGGGATTTTATCTGAAGCCCTGGATCTGGTGATGCATGGCTCATGATAGATAAATGGCTGAGATCCTTTCGGGTCTTCGATTATTGAAAATCTCATTTTTCAAAACTTATCTAGCCCCACTAGATTTTATCTGAAGCCCTGGATCTGGTGATGTGTGGCTTTGGGAAGTTCAATGGTCAATATGCTTCTAGGTCTTCATACTTTGGAGAACTCAACTCTCAACCTTTGCTCTCCCCGAAAGTGCACGGATTTCTGCCACGTGTCCTCCTGTATTGGATGGCCGAGATTCACTTCGGATCTCCATGGTCCAGAAATCTCAATTATCAACTTCTCCTGCTCGCCCTTTCCCGAAGTGATTTTACCCAGAGCACACTATTGATTGACACATGTCCTCCTACAAATCGATGGTCCCCGACTACTTCTTCTCTTCGAAGGTTCGTCGCTCAAGTACCAACATGTCACATTACTACATGCCTTTCAAATTGTGGGGGCATACATCAATAGTTTGGAGTAACCCACTTTTTGCCCCGCAATTCTCCCGACGCTGACACGTAACCCCTCAGGGAAACTGTGGTTTGGATTGCAAGACCACCTTGGGAAATTAACTCCCATGCAACTTGGTTCCCTATAATGCCTATTGGTTGTTGACATCTCTCTCCAATGGGATCTGATGGTCATGACCTTAACCTTTCTTCCTTTTCATCAAACGACCCTTGTTCACCTGTCCTCCGATCCAACGATCTCGGATATCTCCTGATCCTACAGTGGTGATCGCTCCCAAATTCAAAAGGAATGGTCATGATCCTTCGAACCCTTACAGAGGATATATGACGTTCCATCTCCTATGTATCTTTTGCAATGCCATTCCTCTTGATATTTTCAATTTCACGGTCATAGTTCGATCTCGACCACGAGACTCTGACCAACATACCCAGTCCAAACCGGCCCGGTGTTTCAACCAGAAGCTCTGATACCAATCTGTAACATCCCCCACCAACTACAGGCTGGGGTATGCTACCTGCAAGCCCACCCTTAGACTTCTTTCTCATACTGATACCTTCTTTGTCTATTAAAGATACATAAGATAAGAGAATTAACGACATGCATATCAATATCCAACAAACATGCATGTTCTAAAGATTCAATTAATGATAATTAAATATACAATGAAAAAACATTCATACACAGATAATAATATCACAATAGAGAGCACTTATATTTATGAAATATGACACCAAATGGCTACAGACCAAGGACCTTCAACCCAACCATAGACACTACTGCTCCAAATCTCAAAAACAACATCACCCCTGAGCCAGGGCTATGAAAACAAAAGGATGGTTCCACAGTGAACTTGGCTTCCCAAACTAGACAACTCTCAAGATCTCACAGGCTTCCCAACACTCACAACAATCCAAGTACCCACCTCTCTTCTACCCAGCTTCCATGACCTGAGAGAACGAACCTCCAACTTTCTTTTGCCACGTAATCCCTGAGGAAGTCCTTCTCCTTATTCAGGCCTCCATCACAACTGGTCCAAAATGTCAATGTTGGAAATCTCATAACTCATAGCTGTGAGCTATCCTAGACACAATCCACTGCATCTTAGACATGCATGCCTTAAGAAATGACTGGATCACACTAATGACCACTACAACCAACTATCCCATGGCTAATGATTTCACAGTTCAATCCCCCTTCCCAAGACTAATATGTAGGTGAGGATGGATGGAGGAGGTGGGTAAGTTCATGGGAGTGCATGAGGGTAAGAATGAGGTAACGCAAAGGTGACAGAGAGGACAAGAAAATGACCAACAACCAACCCCACAATTAGACTAGGGATAGGTTTAAAGTAACCTTGTGTGGAAATAAAAAACCTCCTATCCTTCCCCAATAAGCTCACATAATCGATCCCCTCCCCTTAGGCAGAAAGGTCATTAACACAGGAATAAACATTTATCCTCTCAAGCCCCCTCTCTTGTGGAATCATAGCCGCCTATAACTCTAGTCCTTGTATATCTAGTAGCCAACGATGTGTTTATTATTAATTATGATAAAAACATTACATGTCTTGGTAACACTAGCCTTTTAATAATTGTTTGGGCACTCTGGCCTTTCAGCATTGTAACAATACATTATTTAAAATGGGGTTTCAAAACCCAGGGTGTTACATATCTGGAACATGACATGGATAAATTTTCTACACACACAGAAAAACTACTCTGTTTTTTCTCTATTCCACCAAAAAAACCTTCGATTACAAAATTACATTATTAAAAACCATACAATCACATCCACATCCATACGATTAGGATCTGTCAACAAACTGGAGAAATCCTTGGTCTAAATTTAGATAAAAATCCCTCATTCTAGATCTAAGAGATTCGAGAGCCTATTTTAGCAACAATATCCATTATTACACACACTTATCACTATTATTAAGGAACTAATTCCTATTCAAAACAAACTTAGCTAAATTGACTTTCTGAAAGTCAATAAAACAAAAAGTAAATGATGGCCCTGTATCATACTCCCAAGCTTGAAATTTTTTCATGGACTCCTGTCCATGAGGTATTCAACAATGCTACCTCATTTTTGTAACAATGTGGTAGTCACCCAAGTTGAATCCTCAACTGGATGTCCTTTCTACTTCACTAAGTACTCAAAGTACTCCTTTCCTCTTGTCTTCTTCTTCACTCTCTTGTCCAAGATATTCTCTAGCTGTAGAGGTTCTGCTACTGGCATTTTCTTTTTCCATTGAACCAATTTATTTCCTTTAATATATTCATTTTCTTGAGCTAGTTCATCTACTTCACCTACATGAAACTTGTACAAATATGAAAAATTAAATGTTCAAGAGATGCCCATCCCTGCTGGCAACTATATTTCATAAGAATTGTTACAAAATTTACTTAGAATTTTTCATGTTCCAATTTTCTTAAACTTTAGTTTGTGATATTCTCCTTTTGGGAATATTTCCTTCCTAAGGTGTTCCAAAACCAATTCTCCAACTTCAAAGTTATTCTCTCTCCTTTTCATATATTCTCTACTTTTGTATTTAAGGATGCTTTCTTGTAGCTTCTTCTTTACCTACTCATGGATTTCTTTCATTGTTGTAGAAAATTCCTCTCCATCTGCACTTCTTTAATCAGATCTTATGAAATTTATGAGTTCCTAAATTCCCCTAGATGCATTCCATACACAATTTGAAATGGACTTTGGCCGGTGTTTCTATTTGGAGAATCATTATAGGCAAAGTCTACTTGAGAAAGCACTTGGTCCCACTATTTGGGATGTTCTCCAACTAAGCTTCTTAGAATATTTCCCAAGCTTGTATTAACTACTTAATTTTTACCATCCATCCATGGGTGATAAGCTGAACTATAACTCATATCTGTTCCAATATTTTTCCACAGAGTTTTCCAAAAATGCCCTAAAAAATTAGTACCTCTTTCTAAAACGATGATCTTGACTATCCCATGCAGTCTTACAACTTCTTTAAAAAACAAGTTAGCTATGTGAGTAGCATCACTAGTTTTAAAGAAAGGGATAAATGAACAATTTTTTAAAATCTATCAACCACCATAACTATTGAATCATTTCCCTTTTGTGTCTTTGGAAAACCTAATACAAATTCCATTCTTATTGAATCCCTAGGTCTATTTGGAA
This sequence comes from Picea sitchensis, assembly GCA_010110895.2. Taxonomy (NCBI): domain Eukaryota; kingdom Viridiplantae; phylum Streptophyta; class Pinopsida; order Pinales; family Pinaceae; genus Picea; species Picea sitchensis. The sequence continues at coordinate 40,537 of SNQJ01S0007536.1, read as the reverse complement.
TTGGGAGTGGAGTATACAAACTTGTATTTTGACTCCTCCCCTTTGCATGTTGGCATATTCTACAATTGTTTACAAATTTTTGAACATCAATCCTCATCCTCGGACAAAAGTAAAAATTCTTCAATTTCTCATAAGTTTTATCATGCCAAAAGTGTTTACCTAGTCCTCCACTATTCTTTTCTTTGAAGAAGTTATCTCTCATTGAAAATTTGGGAATGCAAAGATTATTTTTTTCGAATAACAATCCATCATGTAACATGTATTCCATCCATGGACTTTTTCCCCTTACTACTGGATTCTTACAAGCCTCAAATACCTCTTTGAAGTCTGCATCTTCTTCATACAACTCCTTCATAAAATCAAAACCCTTCACTTTTATATAACTTTCTTGCATCAATAAATCCCTTCTTCTCAAAGCATATGCAATTTTTTATCTTGCCCATTGTTATAGTCCAAAAATGCCTTACCTATGCATACATGACATTGGCCTTTCCACTTACATATTTTTCCAAAATATTGTTGAGGCTTCTTCTAAAAAAACTATTTTTTGGAAAGTGTACATGCCATGTTGAATTGATATCCTGCATACACATGCATGCTACATACTAGTTATCCCATGTACATATGCGAGTTTCATACTAGTTAGCCCACATTTAACTCGAAAATTTGCAAAAAATATAAAATTGCAAGGAATTCGGCGGAATTTATGGGATATCAAAGGTTTCCCAACTATTTTACCCATTAAAGCCCATCCTTAAACTGAATAACCATCTTCTTCTCATATAAAAATAGGTCTTGGGGTCTCATTTGAAATGAAAAGAAGAGAATAAGAAAACTCTGCCAAAATCCCTTCCCCTTCTTAACCCAAGTTTTGCATCCTATTTCGAGTTTTGGCCTCAGCCTTCCCTTCCAACCCTTTCTCCCTATACAACCCTTTCTACTTTCTTAAGTGATAAGTTGGTTGTGATAAGCTTGCATGGGACTGATGCACTTGGAGCCATGATAGAGGATCCCATAGCTGGTTCGCAGAGTGATTGTCAACGAAGGTTGTAATCTCTTTTATCTTCGTATTGAATAAAAAAGTTATTTCCTATCCCAAAACATTATGTCTATATGATTTTATTGATTTATGTCTATATCTAAACATTGAAAGTTATAAGTAGAGATTGTATGTGTTGTAGTATTGTTTTCCTAAGTTTTTACAAGTCATCTTTGGGAGGAGACCCGCAATCTAGGAAGTTGCAAAGGTGAAAGAGGTCTACACCAGCCGCCTGGACTTAAGGTGCACCTATTGACCTTCTTTCCTCTCCCATTTCATTCAATTTAGATAGTTTTGGTGTAGCTTAAGGGTAGAATAGTCTTTTAAGGGAAGTCAATGCTCTGCATGTACCTAGACCCGGTATAGGGGGATTTTCCACGATAGCATCCACTAATATGCTTTAACACAAAAGTAAAACTCTACAAATACTCAACCCACTTAGTATTTTTTTATTTATCTTTGGCTTCTAATTTATGTACTATAAATCATGATTGTCTGAGCACAAAATAAACTCTTTTGACAGTAAATAATGCCACCAATTTTTAAGTGCTTGAACTACAACATAAAATTCTTTATCATAGGATGATTATTTCTTCCTGGATTCATTCAATTTCTCACTAAAATATTCTATGGGTCTCTCTTCTTGGCTTAAAACAACCCCTATGGCCTCACCACTGGCATCACACTTCACTTGAACTGGATTTTGGAAATATGGTAAAATCAAGACATGCTTCTCTATAATCTTTTCCTTTAACAGCTGAAAGTTTCTTTCATCTTCAATAGTCCATTTGAATGGTTGGTTGTCTTTCTTAATGGTCTCAATTATTGGGGCACTTATATTACTAAAGTTTTGAATGAACTTTCTATGGAAACTTGACAAAAAATGGAAGCTTCAAACTTCAAAAAAATTCTTGGGAGAAGACCATTCTTGAATTTATTTTAGCTTCCCAGATTCCATTTTTAATCCATCTTCAGATATGAAAAATCCAAAATAAACAATTTCATAATTTAAAAATGAACATTTCTTCAAGTTGACTTACCCATTTTCCTGTTGCAATTTCCTCATGACATATTTAAAATTCATCAAATGGTATTCTTTGGACTGTTGTATATGAAGATATCATCTAAATATACTATGACAAAGTTTCTAATAAAAAAAATTAACACTTCATTCATCAACCTCATGAAAGTGTTGGGTGGATTAGACAATCCAAATGGAAATAACAACCCTTCTTACAAACATCATTAGTCTTAAATGCAATTTTCCATTCATCCCCTTATCTAATTATGATTATATGATACCCACTTTTCAAATCAATCTTGGAAAAACATTTATAACCTTTCAAATAGTCTAATAAATCATCAATGTGTGGCAATGGAAATTGGTACCTGATTGTAATTTTGTTTATTTCCCTTGAATCAATGCACATCCTCCAAATTCCATCTTTCTTTGGACTCAGTATCGTTGGTACTGCACATGGTCTCAGACTTTCCTGGATCATTTCCTTATCTAGAAACTCCTATACTTGCTTCATGATATTTTCATTTTCTTAAGGGGTTATTCTGTATGTAGCTTTTTTAGGTATATTTGATCCAGGTATCAAATAAATGTGATGACTGATACTTCTCATGGGTAGAAACTTATTTGGAAAATAATCCACAACAATGTCATGATATTCATTCAAAATGTCCTGAATTTCAATTGGTAAATCTACAATTTCAATAGCTATTTAAGTACTACTTAAGGTTTCCAAATTAAAGAAAAACTTACCTCATTATCCTCCATTTGTTGTAGAAATTCCTTACCAATCCGCAACACATATTTTTTTTCATTTCTTCCAATTGTACCTTCTTCTTGTAATGACAACAAGGTATGATTTAATCCATCCTTGCAAAACTTGTAAATGTTTTTCTTCCCCTCATGTACGAAATTCCTATCAAATTTCCATGGTCTTCCCAATAATATGTGCCATACATCCATTGGCATGACATCACAAAGAGTTATTTCTTTGTACCTTCCCAACTACAGATCCACTTCACACTGCGCATTTACCAATAAATGATAACCTTTTTGAAGCCATGAAACTTTATAAGGTGTTAGGTGCTTGATCATTTTCAAGTTCAGTTTCTCTGCCAATTTTGCAGACACCAAATTATATGTACTTCCACTATCAATCACCATTTTGTAGCACTTCCCTTTGAATTTACATATAATCATGAATACAACCCTTCTTTGGGTTGGGTTAAGAACTTCCTTTTAGGATTTTAAAAACACTTTATTCAATAATAAGGAATCACCTATCTTAGGCACATTTTCAACTTCTTGTAACTTTACTTCTCCTTTTGTTGGAGAAACAACAACATTTATTTGGCCCGTGTCCTTTTTCTCTGGACACTCAAAGGATCTATGGCCAATCTTGCCACATATGTAGCATTTGTTTTCTCTTCCTTTGCCTCTGCCTCTTCCTCTAGGAGAGAATCTTCTTCCTCTGGAGTCATAGTCTGATTTTCCTAGATGACTAGAGCCATTTCTTCCATCTCTTTGTGTTGTTGGTTTCCATTTTCCTTATTGTTGTCCTCTTTCTCTAGCACATCCTTTTCCTTTGTTAGACTGCTTCCTTGAAATCTTGTCTTATGATTTCAAAGAAAGATGATAATATTCCTCCATTGTCCTTGGAGTTAACATGCTCATTTCATCTTGGATGTCCATTCTAAGTCCATTCATGTATCTGGTTATCTTCTCTGCAGTGTATTCCACATAACTTGCTCTTATGTTTACTTTATAAAACTATTTTTTATACTCTCTTACATACATCAATATCTGTCTAAGGTTTGCATTTTTCTAAATAAATGAAGTTGATAATCTTGGGGTAAGAATTTACCTCTTAGTTATGAAAACAGCCTATCCCAACTCTTGATCTTCTGTTGGTTATGCTTCCTCCTTTATTCCTACACACCATCCTACCATAAACTTCCATTCCCTTTTATTTTAGTCACAACAAACTTCCCCTTTTTCTCTTCATCCATCTCCTCATATTCAAAGAACTTTTCCATGTCATTGATCCAGACGATAAGATCTTTAGGGTTCAAACTACCACTATAGTTCGATATATCATAATCGGGTCTTGAATTGGATCCTAAAAATTGTCTCAACATTCTCAACTTAGCTAGTTCTCGAACTGCAACTGCTTCTTCATCCTCACTAACATCATCAGGATCCCTTTGTCTGTCACCTTATATGAAATATAGACTTAACTCCAAACATTGCATAACTCTCATCACCTTAGCATTTTCTATAGGCCTTCTTCCTCTTCAACCTCCTCTTCCATCCTTGTGAGCCATGACCCGACACAAATAATTTATTTGATGTCGAAATACCTTCTTCTCTTATACTAGTAAAGGTGCAGGCAACAAGTAGATATTTTTCCATATAAAATGGTGAAGTTTTTATTTCAAAAGTTGTATGATTATCACAAAGGTAAATGGAAATCAATCCACTAAACTTAGTGGAACCTCCAACTATCCATTCAATTCCAAAAATTTCAATTTTATTTTTATTTTGTGGATTCAAAAAAAGACTACGATCCCGATTAAAATAAAAATTGCATCACACCATTTTTTTAATATGACCAATGCTTGAAAAGATACATGATTGGAAAATGGCCATTGATGAGGCTGACATCTAATGATGTGTATTAGTTTGAACCACAACACTTAAAATATTTTACTTTCCAAGAAAATCGTGACTGTCCTTTACCTTGATCCAATGATCAATTTTCAATTTAACAATGGATACATAATATTCGATTTATCTATGAAACACGATTATGGTCCAGGCCGCACAACTAGGGATCCATAGATTGAAACAAATCCATTCATCAATAAGGAATAGAGCCAAGGTAAAAACAGATCAACAATGTTCAATAGGAAATGATATCATTTGTTTTTAGTCATAATCCTTGTCCACAATTTCCTGTTTTTACAATGATTCCTTTGGCAAGCAAGAACACCTTCTTCCATTCATTGATTACAGGAAGGTTCTAATGACATTCAATTCTAGACTGAACAATGGCCATATCCTCTTCTTATCATGTTAACATGTACATCCAGAGATCAAAATGAAGACTATAAACACATACTTGGAGGTATTATTATGACACTGTAAATCAACATTGACAATATAAGTTTGGAATAATTTGTTTATCATCCATAAAGACACTATTCACAAAATGAATAAGGCTATCTGGAACAGGAAATGACTAATTTTTCTGTACACATAGAAAAACTACTCTGTTTTTCCTCTATTCCACCAAAAACACGTTCGATTAAAAAATGGCATTATTAAAAACCCTACATTCCCATCCAGATCCTTACAATTAGGATCTGTCAACAAACTGGAGAAACCCTTGGTCTAAATTTAGATAAAAATCCCTCATTCTATATCTAAGAGATTCGAGATCATATTTGGGTAACAATAGTCATTATTGCACACACTTAGCGCTATTATTAAGGAACTAATTCCTATTCAAAATAAACTCATCTAAATTGACCTTCAAAAAGTCAATAAAACATAAATTAAATGATTCCCATGCATCACAGACTCCCTGATATCTTCTTATTGGTGATGTCCTTTACAAGTGAGGAGTTAACACCATCCTACGTGATTTCCTTATTCATGAAGAGGCTAAATTAATCTCAATTTTCATAGTGGTTCCCATGGTTACCATGTTTTAGGGATGTCCACTACTTAGAATATCATGTAAGCTAGTTATTTTTGTCCTTTTAGTTTCATTGATTTCGTCCAAATAGCTAAGTAGTGTGCCAATTGTCAGATTCATTCTCCCAAGACTAAAGATCTACTTTCTCCCCTTCACCCATAGTCATTGTTGATCCATTTTGCAAGACTTTAGGGATCAAATTTATGGATTATTGTTCTACATTCATTGGAAATCATAAGGACAATGTTGTGGTCATCAATAATTTTACAAATTGGGAAGAAGTTATGACAACCTTCAACAACATTGTATCTATGAAATATTCTTCTTTTTCTACCATTTCATTACTCACTTCAAAGTCACTAAACAATCAATCTCTAATCATGGAACACATTTTGAACATAACATCTTTCAAGAACATAACATAATATCATGCATGAGTTTAACCCTCCATGGTATATGTTCGGTAATTTCCAAATTGAGGCCATTAATGAAGTCTCGAAAACCTTCCTACAATGAATAGTAAAAAAGAACAACTCTAATTTGCATCCCATTATGTTTCCCACTTTTTGGTCCTATAGGACGTATATTATTAACACCAGAAGGTATACACCCTTGTTTATTGTTCATGGGCAGAGGTAGTTTTCCCTACTAAGTGTCAGATCCCCTCCATCCATTTAGCTATCAAACTTATTCGTCACACCACTACTCTAAATCAAAGATTAGTTACATTGGAGCAAGTGAATGAGGATTGTCACATTTTACTATAGAACAATGAAGGTGTGATAAAATGTTCCAAATCCTAGCATAAATACCAATTCTACCCTCTCCAATTTAGTGAAGGTGACTTATTTAATGTCTATGACTAAGCCCATGATACATTAGGGAGAGATAAGTTCAAATATTTTTCATTATTGGATTTGTTATCTTGATCACTTTCACACAATTACATTGGCTTCTTATGATTAGATTCTTCACTCATAAGCCATTTTTTCCACAATTGTTTTTTTCTTACATTTAACACTCATGAGATCCATTTTTGATGCCATTTGTATTGTTAGTTTCAATTTCACAACTACTTCTGTGCTATTGTATATGTTTCGTGTGTGCAGGTAGTTCACCTATGAGCCATTTTTTCCCACCATTTTTTCATGGTGTTCTTTTCCATCCTTTTATTTATAGTTGTTCAAAATTAAATATATATATATATAGCATATCCCCTATGTGTATGTTGGATTTTCCTTGTCTTCCATCCCCTTCATATTCCTTTAGGATATCCTCGGTTCTAAAAAGTGGTTTATCCCATCTATAATGCATTTCCCCCTTTCCCAACAATATTCCACCTACATTAGTTTCCTTGGATTAGTACCCCATTTCATATTGGCACCCATGCCATTATTTCCCACTTACCATAAGATTCAATATAGTATTTATCCCAAAGATAAACTCATGCTTGTTCTCACCATTTGTTTTCCTTATTTCCCCGCATTTATGTGTAGTTTGTATCAAACTGGCATATCATATAGTGGTTCATTAGTGTCTCTCCCCTCCTCCTTGGTTTCTTCCATTCACCACTATTCTTTCTACCATACATGATTGATATTGTTGGTTTAATTTTGGGACACTTACCTCATTTCATATGACATATCTATATTTTTTCATTTTTGGGGGAAGAGTTCACAATGTTCCTTTATAACCACTATGTTACATGATCTCTTTATGAAAACAATTCTAGTCACCCTTGTTCAGAGTATCCTTATTTAGTAACCCATGGATTTCATCTGTTTCAACTCCCCATATAAGTCCTATAATAATTCATATGGTTCCTCAAGTCATCATTATCCTCGTATGTCATTCTTCACCATCCATTTTTTTTACCCTATGACTTGTCATCATAAACCCATTTCCTATTTTGGACCTTTACTCTTAGTGTTATACAATAATTTCCATGTCAGCCTTGGTAATATGGTATAAAAAATGGATTTAATGAGTCCCATTCTCATTGTATTACTCATATATTATTGTCCCAGCCTTGGTTGGTCACATCTACTACATGATATGCTACACTCTGTGCTAGTCTCTGACAAATCCCTCCTTTCCTTTTCTTATCAAAATGTTCCCTATTGAAATCAACACTTTTATTCTAGGGGTTAGGTTTATATGATTTGTGTACCTTGGACTCATTTACATAATTGGAGGGTCACTTTGGACTAGCTAAGGATAGTTATCATTTGTCCTTGAATTGGTATATTCTCACATGCTTGATTCCAACTCATTATCACATCGTTGATATCTTTACTCATTAATGGTTTTAGTTTTTCCATTATAGTTGAAGACAACTAGACATTTGTGGCTCATTCCAATATTTTTTTAGCCTCCCAAGTGGGATTCACATTTTCAAAGATCCATACATGATCCAGGTGGATATTGATGGCCACCCACCTTTTCCAACTGGCTCAAAACAATTTTCTGACAATTTTGGTAATTTACTACTTTTAGTAGTTTTTTGGGTCTTGAAACTTCTGGAGTCGTTTTGAGGCCCTAAACGACGTTTTTTTGGGAAAATAGGGAGAAAATTTTAAGTTCCTTTAACATTTTCCCCAAAATGAATCTCCTCGATGATACCTTTCCAATGGGATATCATGCACCTAAAACAAAGATTGTATGCAAAAGTTACGACCCTAGGAAGTTGATGTACTAACTTACCCAAACGGGGCCCACATGACTTTTGGCGCTTCATCTCCTAGCGTTAGGTTTTCGGATGTATAGTGTTTTTGGCATAACCTTTTATTGTAAAAGGGACTTCAGAGCCTTATTTCAATCATCTTATTGCAAATGAGCACAATCGTCACATCTCTTCTCAGAGATAAGTCACCAGCATTCCAACAAGCTTGTTTTCCACTGCATTTTACAGTTTCAACTTATTTTCTTATTGAATAGAAAACTAGTTTTACTGTATCTCTGTTATTTTATGTTAATCACCTATTAATAATATGTAGTCATTTTGTTCTTCTCATAAAATACGGATCAGTGGTATCAGAGAGGTCTACTCCTTATTGTCTTAATGCATGTCCCCAACAAGGTCGAAGTACAAAGAGTTGGGTCTCGAGCTTGTTTCTTTGGAGGACAAAAGCTCTCGCATGCCTAAGTGACCTCTCATGGAAGAGAAAATAAAGATGACGGGACATGATATCCTTTCAAAATGTTGATTGAGAAATCCCTCACGCAACAAAGGAACGAGATGATGGATAGTTTTGCGCAAATCCTTCAACAGATACCAACAGGCGAAGCATCTTCTTCAAGCGGAGATGCCGCCCCCTTCAAGGTACAAATAAACTTCTATATTCCTAGATTTCAAGGTCAGATAGATGCAGATGTCGTATAAAAGTGGTTGAATATACTAGAAGGGTATTTTTTGGTCCATAACTTTTCGAATAGAGAAAAGATTACTTTTGCACTCCTCAAATTCGTTCCCCATGTCAAAGATTGGTGGAAAACGTTTTGTGAGCAAAAGGAAATAGATGAACCCTCATTATTTACAGTCATGACCACCTGGGAATCCTTCAGGGATGTTATTAAGGACTAATACTACCTTGTCAGAAGTTATTATGACTTGTATACCAAATGGACCACACTATGGCAAGAAAGATACCAAGTAGTGCCAGATTTCACAAATATTTTCCATACTTTGTGCACCAAGCTGGGTATCAAATATTCGGAGTGACATATGGTGCTCAAGTATAGTGGTTCTCTACATAGATACATCCAGATTGAAATGGAATTTCTAGAAATCTCATGCTTGGGTGCGGCCTACTGATATGTCGTTAAAATTGAGCAAAAGCCCAAACAAAAGACGTGACAATTTGGGCCTCGGAAACCCTCACAGCAAAAGCCGAGAAAGGGTGGCCCCAAACCATAGAACAAAGGATAGAGAAAATATGAACAGTATTAGAACAACGGGTCCAAGCTGCAAGAAAATAAGGAAACCAGAAAGACAAATAGAGACACCGGGACGTGGTGCGACTTCCATAAGAGCCCTTGGAACAACATTGTTGATTGCCACTCAAAGCAGTCGTTGGTGGCTGAAGTGAAAGACTCTGAATCAGATGTGGGTTCTGACTCTGAGTTAGAACTAGAAAGGGGAATATAGATCATTGATGCAGAACCTACTTCCACCATTGCTACCACCAAACTCTAGCCTGGTGAACCAGATGAGCCAGAAGAAGGAGAGTGCCTCTTCCATTCATAGATGTGGGTAAAAGGAACCTCGTTACAATTCATCTTTGATAGCAGTATCCAGAAGAACCTCATCTCAGCAGAGGTCATCAAGCATATGGCCCTGCCAATAATGTCACACCCACAACCCTACATCATTGGATGGCTCCACCAAGGAAGCAATCTCCGCGTCAGCCAATAGTGTTGATTGTGGTACGACATCAAGCCCTTCAAAGACGAGGTATTGTGTGATGTTGCTCCTCTCAAAGTTTGTGATGTTCTTTTGGGCCAACCTTATCCATCAAAACATCATTTTGTATATGAGTCTAGGCATCATGGTGTTATTATTACTTTGAACAGGAAATTGTAGAAGATACCCGAGGTAGTCCCACCTAGTGCTATTTCCTTGATCTCTGCTAAGCAATGTAGGAAGGTCATCTCTCAGACGGGGAAGTTTATCTTCTTCGTGATTTTCTCTCAGAATGAGTGAAGGATCACAACCACATCCAAGGTATATGCGGTGGACCTCTCCACAGAGAAGAAGCAAGTAGATAAGGTCATGGAAGAATACTCAGATATCTTATCCTCACCTATTGGGGTACCTCTGCACTGTCAGGTCAAGCACCCCATCGATCTGACCCCCGACACATTGATGCTCAATGGGCCAATCTATCAGTGCTCTTTGTTAGAGAATGAGGAGATCAAACGACACATCCAAGAACTGATCCACAAAGGGCACATCTGTCCCATCTCATCACCTTACGGAAGCCCAATCATGATGGTATAGAAGAAATATGGTGTTGGTTGTGGAGCCTGATTATCTTCCTGATTCAGAGGTCTTTTTATTTCAGCCATGTTTATACCCCATGAAGTATTTACACCCCAGAAGTATGTACACTCTTCCACGTAGGGGAGTGCAGAGGGGGGGTACCCCCTCTGCGGGGTCCGGGGAGCTATCCCCCCAGCTGGGGGGTCTGGAGGAAAGCGGGGGTTTGGGGGCGAAGCCCCCGAAGGAAAAATTACCTTGTAAATGTATATTGTAATTTCATTGTAAATCTAGATCGTTCATTATAAGGTCGGAGATCTAACGATAGAGATTATGTTAGGGTTTTTTTCCCTAGAAGACAACTCTCTTTTATGAGGGAAATGTATTACGACTATGATTGATGGAGAATATTGTATTCTGAGATAGGATATTGTGAGAGAAAGAAGTAGAAGTTACAATGGGTTTGCTGTAGGTTGTATCCCTTCATATGCTGGATAATAATAAAGGAAGGGCCTGGAAATTTCTCTGGTGGACATAGCCCACACTGGGTGAACCACATAAATCTGTGTCTCTATTGTATTGTGTATCTTCTTTGTTTTGTTTCCACATTTGTTTATTTTATTTCTCCACGGTCCTATTTTTCTAACAACTGGTATCAGAGCAAAAGGTAACTTGTAGGAAAAGAGGGTTCCTGGTTCGAGTGGGAGCAATGTCAGAAGATGGAAAGTTTAGGGTCGAGAAATTTAACGGCCAAAACTACCAGTTATGGAAGATGCAGATGGAAGACTATTTATATTAGAAGGATCT
>SNQJ01S0007536.1:16110-28985 GCA_010110895.2 Picea sitchensis | reverse complement strand
GAATACACAGTGCTTGATGAGATCACTGAAAAAGAAATTCCAAAGGAACCAGAAAATCAAAATGTACAACAACAGGAGAAGCAGGTACCTCAAACACCTACAAGTGTTGTTAGAAAATCTACCAGGTTAAGTATACCCCCTAAACGATACTCTCCTTCATTGTATTATTTATTTTTGACTGATTTTGGTGAACCAGAATGTTATGAAGAGGCAATGCAGGTAGACACCAAAAAGAAGTGGAAGAAAGGCATGAGAGAGGAAATGGATTCCTTGAAAAATAACCAGACTTGGGACTTGGTTCAGTTGCCTGCGGGAAAAAGAGCATTGCAGAATAAATGGGCTTACAAGTTGAAGGAAGAAGATGGAGGAGAAAAGTGGTACAAGGCTAGACTTGTTGTAAAGGGGTTTGCACAAAAGAAAGGTATAGATTTTGATGAAATATTTTCTCCTTTCGTTAAAATGACTTCAATTAGAACTATTTTAAGTCTTGTGGTAATAGAAGATTTGCATCTTGAACAGTTAGATGTAAAAATAGATTTTCTCCATGGGGATTTGGAGGAAGAGATTTATATGCAACAGCCACAGGGGTATGAGGTCAAATGGAATGAGAATTTGGTATGTAGTTTGAAGAAGAGCTTATATCGCCTAAAGCAAGCTCCAAGGTATTGGTATCTAAAGTTTGACAGGTTTATGACAGAAAAGGGTTATAGTAGATGTCATTTTGATCACTGTGTTTATTTTAAAAAGCTAGAAAATGGAAGTTGTATTATCTTGCTATTGTATGTAGATGACATGCTTGTTGCGGGGTCTACTATGTATGATATAAATGTGCTCAAGAAGAAATTAGCCAATTCATTTGCAATGAATTATTTGGGTGCTGCAAAGAAAATCCTTGGTATGAGAATAACAAGAGACGAAAAAAATCGCAAATTGACATTGTTTCAGGGTGAGTACACAGAGAAGGTGTTGGAGAGGTTTAGAATGTAGAATGCAAAACTAGTTAGTACACCATTGGCCAGCCATTTCAAATTAACTAAGGAAATGTGTCCCAAGACATAGGAAGAGATAGAATACATGTCCAGAGTCCCGTATTCATCAACACTTGGCATCTTGATGTATGCAATGGTTTGCAGAAGACCAGATATTGCACATGTAGTGGGAGTTGTGAGAAGATATATGAACAATCCAGGTAAAGAACATTGGGAGGTAGTAAAGTGGATTCTCAAGTATTTGAGAGGTACTACTACTCATGCATTATGTTTTGGAGGTTCAAACACTTTTCTACAGGGATATGTTGATTTAGATATGGAAGGTGATAAATACAGCAGGAGGAGCACCACAACGTATGTTTTTACTATAGGTGGAAAAACAATAAGTTGGATTTCAAAACTGCAAAAGGTTGTTGCAATTTCAACAATAGAGGCAGAATATGTTGCTTCTACAGAGGCTAGTAAAGAGATGATTTGGTTACAGAGGTTTATGGAGGAATTGGGAAAGAAGAAAGAGAATAGCAGGTTGTACTGTGACAGTGAGAGTGTCATTCATCTTGCAAAGAACTCAGCCTTCCATTCAAAGACTAAGAATATACAGTTGAGGTACCACTTCATACGATCCACCTAGGAAGATGGACATTTGAAGCTGGAAAAGATACACACTAGCCAAAATCCTGCAGACATGTTAACAAAGGGAGTAACTAGGGAGAAACTGAGTTCCTGCTCAGTTTCAGTTGGTCTTCAAGAATGAAGATGAAGATGAGAAATTTTTCAGGTCCAAGAAGGTTCAAAGTCCATCATATACAGTAGCGATGGAGTTTTTGAGATCAGTTTCCAAGTGGGATATTGTTGGTTGTGGAGCTTGATTATCTTTCTGATTCAGAGGTCTTTTTCCTTCAGCCGTGTTTATACCCCATGAAGTATTTACACCCCAGAAGTATGTACACTCTTCCATGCGGGGGAGTGCAGAGGGGGGGTACCCCCTCTGTGGGGTCTGGGGGGGCTATCTCCCCAGTTAGGGAGTCTGGGGGAAAGCCGGCCCCAACAAGGGTTCGGGGGCAGCGTCCCCCGATGGGGGTTCGGGGGTGAATCTTCCGAAGGAAAAATTGTCTTGTAAATATATATTGTAATTTCATTGTAAATCTAGACCGTTCATTATAAGGTAGAAGATCTAACGATAGAGATTATGTTAGGGATTTTTTCCCTAGAAGGCAACTCTCTTTTATGAGGGAAATGTATTGCGAATATGATTGATGGTGAATATTGTATTCTGAGATAGGATATTGTGAGAGAAAGAAGAGAAAGTTACAGCGCATTTGTTGTAGGTTGTATCCCTTCATATGCTGGATAATAATAATGGAAGGACCTGGAAATTTCTCTGGTGGATGTAGCCCACACTGGGTGAACCATGTAAATCTGTGTCTCTATTGTATTGTGTATCTTCTTTGTTTTGTTTCCACATTTGTTTGTTTTATTTCTCCACGGTATTGTTTTTCTAACAGATGGAACCTAGTGACTCTGCATGGATTACCGAGCTCTGAATAAAATCACAGATAGAAACCGGTACCCGATTCCCTAAATCGACGACCTCCTTGATCAACTCACATGGGCCAAATAACTCAGTAAGATTGATCTGAAGTCTGGCTACCACTAGGTCTCGATAGAAAAGAAATATGTATGGAAGACTGCCTTCAAGTCAAAGGAAGGCCTTTTTGAATGGTCGGTCATGCCCCTTGGTTTGACAAATACTCCAGCCACTTTCATGAGGATGAGGGACAATATCCTACGACCATTCACCAATACGTTTGTAGTGGTGTATCTGGATGACATTCTCATTTACAATAAGACTTGGGTCAAACACTTGCATCATATTCAATAGGTTCTGAACATCATGTGGCAGCGCAAGCTATATGGAAACTTGGAAAAATGCTCCCTCGACATGGAAAGGGTCCATTACCTAGGATACATCATTGATCAACATGGAATGCATGTGGGTCCATCCAAGATCCAAGTCATCCGTGACTGGCAAGCCCCCACCACACTCACTGAGCTTCAGATATTCTTGGGTCTTGCCAATTTCTACCACAGGTTCATGTTGGGATTCTCCCATATTGCATAGGCCCTCAGGCAAATAACCAGGGGTGGTGGTAAGGAACAATTTTTGTGGGGCCAGTCCCAACAACAAGCGTTTGATGATTTGAAGTAGTACTTGTGCTCAGCCCCAGTAATTTCACTACCAGACCTACAAAAACCCTTTGAGATCGAGAAAGATGCTTCAGACTATGTTGTTGGCATCATTCTCACTCAGGATGACCACCATGTGGCCTATCATAGTGAGACACTATCAGATGTTGTCTGTAAGTACCCTACTTATGAAAAAGAAATGTACTCCATTATGCAAGACTATCGTGAGTGGAGACATTACATTCTTGGGAAGAAGACAGTCATCCACACTGATCATAAGCCACTGCAATTCATGCAGACAGAAGGAAAATTGCAGAATGACCTCCATCAAAAGTGGTCCACATACTTGCAGCAATTCCACCTCAACATCAATTATAAAATAAGAAGCCCCAACTGCATCGTTAATTGCCTCAATATACCACCAGTCGTGACACTCACCACGATGCTAGACTCTTGTGGCCATGAGACCTATGAATGGCCCCAATTCTATGAGACAAACATGGACTTTGCCACCACCTACCAATTGGTGGGTGCAAACGCAATTGTCGATAATTTTCATCTTCAGAGTGGGTTGTTGTGTCATCTGGGCCATATCTATGTTCCATAAAGAGAGCGAGCGAAGTTGATCTGGGAATCCCACTATAGTCAGATGGAAGGACACTTTGACATAAAAAATACAGTGGCGATGCTACAAAAATATTTCTACTGGCTAAAACTTCGATGGGAGGTCAGCAAGTATATTAGGTCCTACACTACATGTGTTATTGCCAAACCGAACACTGAGAAACAGGGCTTGTACACCCCTCTTCCTACTCCTGAAAGGCCATGGGAATCCATCTCAATGGACTACATATCGGGCCTCCCATCCACCAAGCGGGGAAATGACTGTGTTTTTGTGGTTGTTGATCACTTTTCTAAGATGACGATTATGGTTGCCTAGAAGAAGAACATCACAACAGAGGCCACTTCCAAGCTCTTCTTTGAATGAGTCTGAGTACATTTTGGAAACCCGCAAACCATTGTCTTAGATCCATAGATGATTTTAGGGGCTAAACTTCGCTCATGGGCTAATTTTCCATGGTTTTTCCAAAAATGAGATTTGCTATTTTAAATATGATTCACCCAGATTCTATAGGATAAAATTATTTTACCTTAAAAATCACCAAAATTTTATAAAAACTATAAAAATCCTTAAAAGTTTGAATATTTTAACAAAAATATCGCCAAACATTTATAGTTGGCATATAAAGGATTAGTAAGATTCGCCAAGGTTTCTACATTTAAAAATAAATTTCCATCCTTAAAATCATTCCTGCCTAGATCAGGATAGTCGATTTCTCAGCACATTCTAGTCGAGCCTTTAGTCACTGCCGGACATGAAGCTCACCAAATCCACGACTTTCCACCCCCAGACAAATGGCCAAACCAAGGTCATAAATCAAGTGAGTGTGCATATCCTTCACATGTATAATTCAAAGAACCCTCACACATGGGATGAGAACCTTCTCTATGTCTAGCATAGCTACAATCGAGCCCTACATAGCTCAACCAGATACAATCCCTTTCAGGTGGGGTTGGGATTCCAACCATTGGGTGCCATAAATGTTGCACTTCCCCTTACGGTCACCTCGACTGACTCATCTCCTACTCCAACTGAAGATGACAAAGCCACAGGGTTCATTGAGCGGATCCAACACATCCACCAATAGGTTCAGGATATACTACAGAAGTCCAATGACAAGTACAAGCAACACCATGATCAACATCGGGTGCCACATAAGTTTCAGGTGGGCGACAAAGTTTGGTTGCACTTATAAAAAGAATGCCTTACAGGACCCCATCAAAAGATTTTCCCACTGCGTTATGGGTCGTACACCATCACCAAGGTCACGGGGGATAATTATTTTGAGATCAACATTCCTCCTTTCCTTGGCCTACATCCAATGTTCAACGTGGATCTCCTTCGCCCTTATTTCCCACCATTATTGGACACCTCAGAAGTAGTAGAACAATTGACACCGAAAGATCTCAACCCCGACTGCATACAACAGGCATCCATTGATCATATTTTTGACACATATATCAAGGGCACTCGATAGCAAAGGATCCAACTTTATTGAGTCCTCAAAGCATGGCAACTCCTGCACAAGGCAAGTGTCTCACCCGAGGCCAAATTCAACAGAAATTTCCTCATCTAATGGGGAAACTCAATGCAATGGAGACCATTGATTCCTAAGGAGGGAGTATTGATCCAGGTGGATATTGGTGGCCACCCACCTTTTCCAACTAGCTCAAAACAATTTTCTGGCAATTTTGGTAATTTACTATTTTTAACAGTTTTTCGGGTCCTGAAACTTTCGGATCCATTTTGATGCCCTAAACGATGTTTTTTGGGAAACGGGAAGAAATATATAAGTTCATTTGTTATTTCCCCCAAAATGAATCTCCTCGATGATACCTTTCAAACGAGCTATCATGCGCCTAAAACGAAGATTGTATGCAAAAGTTACGACCCTGGGAAGTTGATGTACTAGCTTACCCAAACGGGGCCCACATAACTTTTGGCGCTTCATCTCCTAGGGTTAGGTTTTTGGATGTCTAGGGTTTTGGTCATTCTATTTATTGTAAAAAGGACTTCAGAGCCTCATTGTAATCATCTTCTTGCGAATGAGCGCAATTGTCACATATTTTCTCATAGATAAGCCACCACCATTCCAACAAGCTTGTTTTTCGTTGCATTTTACAGTTTCAGCTTATTTCCTTATTGAATAGAAAATTAGTTCTCTGTTATTTTATGTTAAGCACCGGTTAATAATCTGTAGTCATTTCGCTATGCTCATAAAATCCGGATCACTGCATATTTCAGCGAATGTTGGATCCAATTCTCTAGTTCAAGTTGTAGATCCTGATATATATTTGACTCTATTTAGTAGTTTATGATCCTTGAGTTTGATATTTCACATGGAGATATTTTTCGAGATATTAAACCTTCTTTTGTTAAACAAGGGTTTTGCAGTTGATCACCCCTTATGTGGTGTCAACTTTCCTTCACACATTTTTAGAAAGGATTCAATAATAATTATTCTTATGTACTTTGATATAGCCCCATGTGCCATGATCTCATATTGTATTATACTATGAAATTTTCATGAGCATGGATATGATGAACTTGTTGACATTGAGATCATGTATACCCATCATGTTTTTTTTTTTTTGTATAAGTGGCTTTCCCTAGTAATATATGGGTGGTCCTCCTCTTTGATACTTAGCTCCACATCTGGTCCATATTCTATTCTTTGAGTAAATAAACTCGTGATTCTTTGACTTGAGAAATACTCACGTGAAAATATATGTAATCATCACGAGAAATTGTGAATGCTTCCAAAGAAATCAGCCTTGCAAAACATTGTGGAGCACACTTGTGTGATTTGGTAATTGAATAATTTTGTTTCTAAAACTTATAGAGATAAATATTTTCCAAATGCTTGCGATGTTTTGTAGGTATCTTTTTGAGCATATGCGATGTATTTTTTAATTATACGATCACGATTTACGAGTTGATTTTTCCTCAACCTTTAACTTTTACCATATGTGTGATACTAGACCTGAACAAAGGGATGAGTGACTCAATTTAGAATTCATGTATATAATTCACCTCTTTATGGTATTCGAAAAGAGTTACATATGATTAAAATATGGATACCATGGATTATTTTTTTAGGATACCAATCTCAATCTTATAGTGATTTTATTTTTCGTTGGGTAGTCCTTGCATTTGTACTAGAGTGCGTGAATCATCAAGTTCTATGATATTGTACATAGTGAATATCGATTATTTTCCTTAAAGAACTTTTTATATAAGCCCTTAGCTTGCATACAACTACTTTTCATGAAATTTCCTCTTATAAAACATTTTAAAACCTCTATAAATGAAACTTTTTCATGTTTTCGTTTTTGCAAGAATTATAGATATGTGATTTAATGAACACTAACATCATTTTGATGGTTAAAATTATTATTTATAAAGTCAATTTATTTCCTCACAGTAGATAAAAATATCATCATGAATCAAAGATTGAAGCTTATACCTATTGGTATATCACAATTTTATTTTAGATTCACTTTTATGTTGGTGCATTAAATGTGGTTCAAATGTTATTTAGTTCTTGTTAGAGAGAATGATGACTATGATATCATAATCAATTGTTTAATTTAAACTCTCGAATTTGCATTGTAATGTCATGGATTTGTTTTGTAGAGGATGAAGTATTGTAGAGGAAATATTATTGAGTCTTCAAAAGTTATTATAGTTAATGTTTTGATTAGAAATTTTTATGGATTAATCTTTCATGTCAAATGATCAATTTTTTTGGTATAATTGATTGTTAGCTAAAGTATTTAAAAATTTTCTAGTAGACTTTAAAATGTTCCTAATAGTGGACTTCAGAAATAATAAGAAATAACAATTGAAGAAATTGAGCACACAATATTAGAACAAGAAAATTGGTGGAAGAAAGGCCTCAAGCCATATTCTCGACATTGTATTCATTGTAATGATACAATTATATAATACAATGATGAAACCACCTCAATTTATCTCTTATAGATAACTCATCAAGAGATAAGGTAGGAGGAGGAAAGTTAGTAATCTAGAAACAAACTTAGGATAACTACTATATCCTTAAATGTGAAATAAAAAAAAGTGGTATACTAGGACTTAATGATTGTATGAGTAACAGGCTAACATTCCCCCCCTAAATCATAAGTTCAAACAATAATACTAGTAATGTAGGATAAACTAGTATCATCTCCAAGTATTGATGTTGAAACTCCTGATGTAACACACCCACTACAACATAATAGAATTTTTGCCTTTTTCTCTCTCCTATTTTTTTGAAGGACAGGATCCCCGAGTTCCTATGAGGTCCTAGCGCATGCTAGCTCTTCCTATTGGAACATTCCCTAAGCCAATCCGGTGGTTCTTTCATTGAAAACCTGTCATGTACAACTCAAGTACCAAGTGCGGGCTTCACCTCCATGTGATCATCAGTTATGACCCCGAGCCAAGCCAAGAGGTGCTTTTCTCATTTTATAACTCAAGGATGCCCCAGAGTCAAGTCTTTCAACTCTTCAAACCTCAAAACCCGAAATTGTGCCTTTGTTGAGATCGATGGCTGCAAATCTCTCCCCTTATCCGACAGTTCTATCTGTATTGGAACTTCGGTGACCGAGAGTTCGAAAAGCAGGAGGGTTGAGTCTTTCGACTCTTCAAACCCTGAAACCCAAAATCCTACCTTTGGTGAGATTGACGGTAGTGAATCTTTCCCCTGATCCAACGGTCCTGGCTGTATTGGAACTTCAGTAATCGGGAGTTCAAAAAGCAGGGGAGTCGAGTCTTTCGACTCTTCAAACCCTGAAGCCCGAAATCATATTCACACTAAGCCAATTCGGAGTTTCACACTCCGGGACTTCACGACTTGAGAAGACGAGGGTTATCGCCCTATGGTTTCCCGGGTGTTGAAATGATGAAATATCGAAACCTATTCATACTAAGCCGATTCAGAGTTTTGCACTCGAGGACTTCTTGACTTGCAAAGACGAGGATTATCGCCCTATGTTCTCCCAGGTGCCGAAACTCCAAAATGCGGAAACCTATTTATACTAACCCAATTCAGAGTTTCGCACTCTGGGACTTCGCAACTTGTGAAGACAAGGGTAATCACCCTATGGTCCCCTGGGTGCTAAAACACCGAAATGTCAAAACCTATTTATACTAAGCCATTTCAGAGTTTCTCACTCCAGGACTTCGCGACTTGCCAAGACGAGGGTTATCGCCCTATGTTCTCTCGAGTGTCGAAACGACGAAATGGAGAAATCTTAGTAATGCTAAATGGAGGGTATAGATCACTCTTGGATCGACGACCATGATCACGTCGCGATTTCGCAAATCATGAGCTCCTGCAATCCTACCCTTTGACCATTCCAAGTCGCGAGTCAGCGAAATGCTACCCGACTGCCCTGTGTCCTGTGTCGATGAATGGTTCAGAGTACTTTGAGACTTTCAGGATGTTGCCAAGTCCATTCTCCTACCTAAGAAAAGGTTAAGGTCCACGAGCAATAGAGCTCCGACAGATCCTTCAGAGGGTCCTTGGGTAAATTATCCCTAGGCTTGGCAACCTGAATAAAAGCCTTCCTAATTGGCTGAGCTATAAACTTTGTGGTTGGAGTAAAGTAAAATTTGTGGGTTTACTATCATGGTAGCCCCTTTCAAGGGACTCACTCTGACTCTGTTGTTCGAGGAAACTTCCCAGGAGAAGTGCCTTCAGGAAATTAAGCCAGGGCATAGCATGAGCCAAGAAGAGGGGGAAATTCTCCAGGATATAGACTCGTATCCTAAACCTATTCATTTTATACCTAGACCAATTATGGTCATATAAGTATAAATATGCATCCATTGTTTCTGAATCAAAACACAGGAAAACACTTCCATACAGAAAACATTCATGAGCGTATAAACATGAGCATGCATTCAGTTCAAAATACAAGACATAACACTTATCAGAAAACACTAGTCATGTTGTGACTGCTGAGAGAGGTGCTCGTTTCCACCCAACCATAGGCTCAGTGAATCTAGATGGATTTACCACTAGCCACCCCTGAGCTAGACCACTATGTTTGGAGATTCAGTCTTCTGTCTCTAGCTCAACAGAAGTCCAGAATGAAGTTTTTTCTCTCCTTCTCCACTATTTGAGACTCTCTGTCTCTCTAGTGTTCCTTTCATCTTTTCTTATGTTGTGTGTCCTCTCCCCCCTTATCCCCCGCACTTCCTTTCTTTCCTTTCTCTGCAAGGTAGCGTGTGGTGTGAATTCCCTCGTCTGTGGTCAGGTCTCGGGGCTTATACATATGGGAAGTTCACCCCCATCCCCTCATTAACTCATGAGGATCCTCCCCACCTACCATCCTGGTGAGTAATTCATTCCAGGGTCAAAGAGCCACTTTGGTCTTTGTGCCAGTAAAGACCAATACGGTATTGGTTCAGTGGAAGTTAATGCCACCATTCCAGGTTCCTTCCACCACCTTTCATTAGATATCATGGTCTCTTTCAGCACATCCCCCTCCCAACAATCATGCAACACATATTCATAACATTATTTACATTCAGCGACCTTTTATACAAAGGTCCATCAAATCAAACATTCACATCTTTGAGTTTGCCATAGCTCTTGGCCAATATAGTTATTTTTACATACTGGGGGAAACAAGGTGTTACAATTCCCTCACCCTTAAAGGAACATCATCCTTGATGTTCTATCTATCAATAAGACGTGTATGTATAGAAGCAAATAAAATTGGATATGCCTGTTTCATGGAATCTTCCATTTCCCACGTAGCCTCATCTGGGCCAAAATGTTTCTACTGCACCTTGACCCCTGAAATGGTTCAGTTCCTGAGTGGGGTTTCCTTTCTGTCCAGTATGCATTGAGGTTCTAGCAGGAATTCTCCCTCCGGTTCCACCTGGATCATAGACCAGTCGATTACATGATTAGAATCGTGTACATATTTATTCAATAATGAAACGTGGAAAACATTATGTGCTTTTACTGTGGGAGGAAGTGTTAGCCTATAGGCTACAGGTCCTACTATATATAGAACTTCAAAGAGTCCACAATACCGAGTTGCCAACTTGGCACAAGCTCCCATCTTCAGGGAACTCTTCCTGGACCTAACTCTGAGGTATACATGGTCTCCCGTCTTGAACTCTCTTAGAGTTCTCTTTCGGTCGGCGTAACTTTTCTGTTGGTTTTGAGCGACCTTTAGATTTTTTTTGTTATATGAATCACTTGTTGTTCCATTTCTTTCAACATGTTGGGTGAAATAGTAACTCTATTTATGGGATTACTAGAATAGACTGGAGTGTTTCACGACCTACTGTAGAGGACTTTGAAAGGACTTGTCAAATTCCACCAGTGGAAGGTAATCTTCCCACTTTTTGGGTTGATGCATTACATGCATCCCGAGCATGTCTTCTAATATTTGGTTCACTCTTTTTATCTGTCCATCAGTTTGAGGATGATAGGTAGTGATAAACAGTAATTTGGTCTCCATACCAACCATCAAGGATTTCCAAAAGTTGGAAGTAAATTTCGTGTCTCTGTCAGACACGATCTCTTTAAGCATACCATGTAGTAAGAAGATCTCCTTCATGAATACGTTGGTGGTGTCTATATCCTTGCAAGTCGACTTGATGGGGATAAAATGAGTGGACTTGCTCAATTTATCCACCACTACCATGATGGCATCATTATGTTTGGTCGAGGTTGGTAATCTGGTGATGAAATCCATGGAGATGGTTTCCCATTTCCATTCCAAGATTGGTAGAGGTTGTAATAATCCTGCTGGTTGTTGGTGTTCTTCTTTAACCTATTGGAACTCTATGCATTTGGCTAAGTAGTCAGCTATGTCTTTCTTTAATCCAGGCCATTAGAATTATTTCTTGGTGGTCGTGATCATCTTATGGTATCCTGGATGACTAGTATAGGGTATTTTATGTAGTTCATCCATTATGAACCTCTTCAATTCGTCACAATATGGAATATACAATCTATTTTTGTAAGTTAGTAGACCTCCTTCTATCATCTGGTAGCCTTCATACTTTATCCCTGTGGGTTCTTTCTCCAGGTACAAGGTCACGGTCTGGAAGAATGTGTTTGTTTCTTGTGCATTCCTGAGTCTTTCCTTAACATCCATCTCGTAGGTGCTCACTGTTGCCAGGTGAATTGTTTTCATACTTCTGCCAAGGGCATCGACCACCTTATTTTCCTTTCCTTTAATATGTTTGATTTCAAAATCAAACTCATTAAGGAGAGACATCCACCTATGTTGTCTGACATTGAGCTTTGGTTGGTCAAACAAATATCGCAATCCACAGTGGTATGTCATAAGTACAATTTTTCTTCCCAGGGGGTAATGCCTCCACATTTTTAAGGCGTACACTATGGCGGCCATCTCTAGATCATGGGTCACATAGTTGACTTCGTGCTCATTCAATTTTTAGGATTCATAGAAGACCACACTTCCTCCTTGCATAAGGACCCCTCCGATCCCTTCCTTGCAGGCATATGTGCACACGAGGAAGTTAGCTTCGAGATCGACGATCTTCAACATAGGTGCATGGGTCAGTAGATGTTTTAGGGTTTGAAATCTTTCTTCACATTTTTTTGTCCATGTGAATTTATCCCCCTTCTTCTGGAGGGGATTGATTGGACAACCAATCTTGGAGAATCCTTTTATAAATATCTCATAGTATCCAGCTAAGCCCATAAAGGATCTGATATCTAAAACGTCATTTGGGGTAGTCCATTCCATGATATACCTGATCTTGTCAAGGTCTACTGCTACTCCTTTAGATAGGACATGGCCCAAGTAATGTATTTTCTTCTGGAAAAAGTCACACTTGTTGAATTTGGCATAGAGCTAAGGTTCTCTTAGCACTTGAAGTACAAACCTAAGGTGTTCCTCATGTTCCTCTCTATTCTTGGAGGGTGAAATCATGAACGTGGGTTACACTTTTGCTTGTTTTATGAGAAAAAAAACTGTATTTTCACAAGTTATTCAACTTCCGACATATAAAAGTATTTTTTTTATTTAGAATTTCACTTTACAGTAAAAACGAAACTTGTGAAGAATTGTGTTAGCTTT
>SNQJ01S0007536.1:0-15395 GCA_010110895.2 Picea sitchensis | reverse complement strand
TTTTCGGCCGAATAATATTTCGGCCGAAAGTAATATTTGTTCGGCCGAAAAATTGCCGCTAGAAATTTTGGAGACCCGATTGTCACGAAAGTGTTACCCAGCTTCATGATTTTACCCTGGAGTAAATCAATATATCGTCAATACAAACTAGTACAAATTTGTCTAGGAATTTGTTGAGCACATTGTTCATCAAGAACATAAAAGTGGCAGGGGCATTGGTCNGTTTTGTGGATGTCTTCACCCTTGATTCGGACTTGATGGTATCGAGATCTCAAGTCAATCTTTGAGAAGATGGAAGCACCTACCAATTGATCAAACAGGTCATCGATCCCTAGTAAGGGGCACTTGTTCTTTATGGTCACCTTATTGAGTTGTCTATAATCTACACACAGTAAAAGGGTACCATCTTTCTTTTTCAAAAATAGGACCGGTGCTCCCCATGGAGACACGCTAGGCCAAATATATCCTTTGTCCATCATTTCTTTTAGTTGTAATTTAAGCTCAACTAGCTTGGGTGTGCTCATCCTATAGGGTGACCTAGACACTGGCACCACTCCTGGTGCAAGTTCTATAGAGAAGTCAATGTCGCTTCTCGGAGGTAGACCCGATACCTCTTCTAGAAATACATCTCTATATTCTCTTAGTGTGGGGTGGTCTTCGAGGCTTGGTTTGTTATCTTCAATTGATTTCAACACTTGTATCGCATATAGTGGACATCCCTTTCTGCAATACTTTCTCATTTGAAGAGCTGATATATGTCTCACCGAGACAGGTTTTTGGATCCCTTGAAGGGTTATCCCTCTTCCTTCTTCACTTACACATTCTAAGGTTTTATGGTAACAGTCTAGTCTGGCTCTATGGGTGGCTAGCCATTCCATACCAATCTATAGGTCATACGATCCTAGGGGTAATATGTTAAGGGTTGCTTGGGTGGGGAATTCACCCATAGTGTATTTGCAAGCTGGTATGACCTCCACTACCTTTCTTTTGGTGCCAGAGGCTAACTGTACCAACCATGGCTTGGCATGTTTATGTGGCTATAATTTACACTTATCAACTGCCCTAGGGGCTATATAACTCAAATTTGAACCAGGGTCAATTAGAATAGACACTAGATGATTGGTGATCATACCTTCTATTTCCACCACTGAATCTTGGTGGTCTGCTTGGTTATTATCCAAGGCTACATAAATTTGTGGCACACTCCTGGCCATGTCATTGATGGTGGTAGCTTCTTGAACGTTGTAAATTGTCCGATTTTTCTGTTGTCGGTGCAGGTAGTCCCTTAGTAGATGTTCTTCTCCAATACCCCAACATTTCAAAGGTTCTTGCTTTGAGTTATCAGTCTTTCCTAGGGCAGATCTAGAAGGTTTATTTCTGCCCAAGGAGGGGAAGATCTGCTGGTGTACACTTCAGGTTGGGAAGCTCATCCTTGAGTTATTTTTATAGTTTTTAAATCTTGGGGATTTAAATCCCTTTTTCTAGAATCTCGAACTATTCTTCTTCTTCCAGCCTTCGCGATGTTCTGTCTGATGCCCAAGATGTTCATGACAATATCTTTCCTTTTGGATAGTGTCTTCTAGGGTCTTTGGCTCATCAAAATCAATCCTATTTTGATAGTCCTTATGTAGTCCATTGATGAATCATTGCACCTTTTCCTTTTATGCTTTTATATAGGGTACATACCGCAACAACTCGAGGAATCTACTGACATATTCTTCTATGATGAGGTGCCCCAACTTGTGTTCATAGAATTCTTCAGTCTTTTTGTCTAAATACTTTTCCAACAAATACTTCTTCCTGAAGTATTTCTCAAACCTTTCCCAAGACAGGCCCTCTTCATGAATCCCTTTTACATTCTTAAGGTATTCCCACCAAATAGAAGCCTTTCCATTCAAGTTGATGGTGGCTACTCGGGCCTTCAAGTTTTCTGAGAAGTCATGGACTCTGAAATACTTCTTTACTCCAAGTAGCTAGGCCTCCGCTTCCTCTCCCTTCTTTATTTCACCATCGAAGGAGGGTGGTTTGGCCTTCTTGAATTCTTCGAGATTATGACTCTTGGAAAGCTTTTGCTTCTTCCATTTTCTTCGGGAATAAGAACTAGTTCTGCGGCTAGAACATCCCTCTGAGTCACCAGCTTCCCTTTCAGAGGAATCGTCGAATGATTTTCCCTTATCTCTAGGGTGGACCTTTCTTGAGGTGCTCTTCTTAGTGTGGCCACTTAAAAGACCATGTTTTTGTATCTCAGGTGGACTTTGAATTTTATTTTTCTATCATCGGTCTGCGTGACTGTTGTTAGGTTCATGCTGCAATTGTCTTTGTATGTCGGATAAACTCTGTAGTAAGCCTTCATTAATTTCTGTTTGCTTCTCTTTCTCTTTTATCATCCTCTCGTTGTTGTCTTTGTAGCTCTGTAGTTCAACCATGAGGCTCCTCACAGTCTCAACTATATTTGGATGGGTCCCTACAACCCTCCTTTCATTAGACTCTTCGTCTCTATTGTGGGATCGCTCCCCCACTTCGTGGTGAGTCACCATTCTATGCGTCTGCAATTTCCCACGGTTGGTTATCCGCTTACGTGCAAAAGAAAAATGCTTGTTGTTGGTCAATACTTATATTCATTCATAACCAGTGCATAATTCATACTTTTCACATGCATACACACAATAGGAGTTTTCATTCTTAACTTCAACTTTTGGTTAAGGAGGTTAAGATATAGGGTTACTCCTTTAAAGAGTACTTCGAATGGAGTCTCTTTGCAACTCGTTCATGAGCCCAAGTAGGCCAAGTGTTGTAACCATGCTCTGATACCAATTTGTAACACACCCACTACAACATAATAGATTTTTCACCTTTTTCTCTCTCCTATTTTCTCGAAGGACAGGATCCATGAGTTCCTACGAGGTCCTAGTGCAAGCTATCTCTTCCTATAGGAACCTTCCCTAAGCCAATCCCCTAGTTCTTTCATTGAAAACCCATCATGTACAACTCAAGTACCAAGCGTGGGATTCACCTCCATGTGATCATCGGTTGTGACCCCGGGCCAAGCCAAGAGGCGCTTCTCGCATTTCACGACTCAACGATGCCCAAGAGTCAAGTCTTTCGACTCTTCAAACCCCAAAACCTGAAATCGTGCCTTCATTGAGATCGACAGCTGCAAATCTCTCCCTTGATCCGGCGATCCTGGCCGTATCAAAAATTCGGTGACCGGGAGTTTGAAAAGCAGGAGAGTCGAGTCTTTCGACTCTTCAAACCTCAAAACCCAAAATCCTACCTTTGGTGAGATGGACGACGATGAATCTTTCCCCTGATCCAACGGTTCTGGCCATATTGGAACTTTAATAATCAAGAGTTCAAAAGGCAAGGGAGTCAAGTCTTTCGACTCTTCAAACCACGAAACCTGAAATCGTATTCACACTAAGTCGATTCGATGTTTCTCACTATGGGACTTCGCAACTTGCAAAGATAAGGGTTATCACCCTATGGTTTCTCAGGTGCCGAAATGTCGAAATGATAAAACCTATTCATACTAAGTTGATTCAGAGTTTTGCACTCCGGGACTTCGTGACTTGCGAAGATGAGGGTTATCGCCCTATGTTCTCCTAGGTGCCAAAATGGCGAAATGTTGAAACCTATTTATACTAAGTCGATTTGACACTACGGGACTTCGTGACTTGTGAAGATGATGGTTATTTCCCTATGGTCTCCCGAGTGTCGAAACGTCGAAATGCTGAAACCTTTTTATACTAATCCGTTTTGGAGTTTCGCACTCCGAGACTTCGCGACTTCTAAATACGAGGGTTATTTCCCTATGTTCTTCCGAGTGTCGAAACTCCGAAATGAAAAAATCTTAGTCATGCTAAACAAGGGGTCTATATCACTCCTGGCTCGACGACCACGATCACGTTGCGATTTCACGAATCGTGAGTTCATGTAATCCTACCATTTGACCACTCCAAGTCGTGGGTCAGTGAAATGCTACCCGTCTTCCCCGTGTCCTGTGTCGATGGATGGTTCTAAGTACTTCAGGACTTTCAGGACTTTTCCAAGTCCATTCTCCTACCTAAGCAAAGGTTAAGGTCGACGAGAAATAGATCTCCAACAGATCCTTCAGAGGGTCCTTGGGTAAATTATCCCTAGGATTGGCGACCTAACTAAAAGCCTTCCTAATTCGCCGAGCTATAAACTCTCTGGTAGGAGTAAAGTAAAATTTGTGAGTTTACTATCATGGTATCCCCTTTCAAGGGACTCACTCCAACTCTGGAGTGCGAGGAAACTTCTTGGGAGAAGTGTCTTTGGGAATTTAAGCCAGGGCATAGTGTGAGCCAAGCACAGGGGGAAATTCTCCAGGGTACAGACTCATATCCTAAACCTATTCATTCTATACCTAGACTGATTATGGTCATATAAGTATAAGCATGCATCCATTGTTTCTGAATCAAAACATAGGCAAACACTTCCATATAGAAAACATTCCTAAGAATATAAACATGAGCATGCATTCAGTTCAAAATACAAGACATAACACTTATCATAAAACACCATTTGTGTTGTGAATGCTGAGAGGGGTGCTCGTTTCCACCCAACCGTAGGCTTAGTGAATCTAGACGAATTTACCACTAGCCACCCCTGAGCTAGACCACGATGCTCGGAGATTTAGTCTCCTATTTCTAGCTCAACGGAAGTCTAGAATGAAGGTTTTCCTCTCCTTCTCCACTATTCTAGACTCTCCATCTCTCCAAATTTCCTTCCATCTTTTCTTCTACCCCCTCTGTCGTGTTTCCTCTCCCTCCTTATCCCCCACACTTCTTTTCTTTCCTTTCTCTGCAAGGTAGCATGTGGTGCAAATTCCCCCATCCTTGGTTAGGTCTGGGGGCTTCTACAGATGGGCGGTTCACCCCCATCCCCTCATTAACTCATGAGGAGCCTCCCCACCTACCATCTTGGTGAGTAATTCATTCCAGGGTTAGAGAGTTGCTTTGGTCTTTGAGCCAGTAAAGACCAATACGGTATTGGTTCGGTGGAAGTTAATGCCACCATTCTAGGTTCCTTCCACCACCTTTCATTAGCTATCGTGGTCTCTTTCAGCACATCCACCTCCTAGCAATCATGCAACACATATTCATAACATTATTTACATTCATCGACCTTGTATACAAAGGCTCGTCAAATCAAACATTCACATCTTTGAGTTTGCCATAGTTCTTGGCCAATATAGTTATTTTTATAGACTGGGGGAAACAGGGTGTTACACCTGAGCTGAGTCTCAATGAAGAAATGCCTAAAAAACTGCCAAATCTAGATGTTGAAAACTATGAAAATCTCGCTCTTGCATCAATCATTTGAATAAGCTCATTTGTAGCACATTTTGCATCAATCTTCTCTATTATATCACCTATGTCACAACTTGCACCAACTTTTTGATTTGTTGTAGATGTTGCATCAATCATGTCATCAATTTGATTATGCTTTTCTCTTAACTTTATCTCAAGTGCATTAATCAATTGATCCTTCATTTCTATTTCTTCTCGAAGATCCTTTGCTGACTATATTATATCAACCATGTGATCAATTATGTTTTGGTTTTGAATTAACTTCAACTCGAATGTTTTAATCAATTTATCTTTCATATCAATTTGATCTTGTAATTCATGGTTGTACTCTTGCCACTCCTTGATTTCTTGAGAGGAATTATGTAAACACTTTCCTCCTTTACACATTTCTTATAATTCTTTCACTCACGCTCACTTGCACTCACTCGCTTGAACTATCCTTCTTGAAATTTTCATGCTCCCTTGAAAGTTTCTTTTTTGAACTTGTCATGCTCATTTGAATTTGTTTCTGGAAAGATGAGGGTGTCAGATACCACCGAAAATGTACCCAAAGTTTGATGTTAACAAGGGTTTGAGTTTGATGCAAACAATTTTTAACTCAATATTATGAGATTCAACTAAAAATTACAATGAATTGTGGTGTTGGGCCCACCGAGAATGCACCTTATGGAAAATTCAACTTAGATTTGATTTGAAACTTACAAAAACACTATTGAAAGTTTACACTGAATGTCGACTGCAAAGTCGAACTTACCTTTAAATTTGATGATGCTTTGACTATAGGTGGCAAGAGAGATTCAATTTCAATCGTAGATATTCAAGGGCCCCACATAAACTAAGTGTAGCTAAAGCATGAGAAGGGTTGTTAAACATTGTAGGAGTTGGAGACTTCGAATTAATAATGGTCATTGGATCTCTAGGTTATATACGTATGAGTGTGTGTGGTTGGAGAGAGTCTATCAGAGTGGATTAGGAGTATCAAATATACTAACCTCGATGGGAGGACTCCGATTAAAATAAAAATCTTTGAACTGACGAATGGGGAAGTCTGATAGGTTACGTGGTGAATTCCATGTTAGTGCCATGCTGAATGACACTAGTGATGGGGAACCACGTTGTTTTCATGTGGCATTAATATTAACTCAATAAGTCAAATTCCAGAAACTTTGGGAGATTGTAACTTTTGATCCAGAGCTTAGTTATGAGCATGGTTACAATCGTTGGAAATATATTGATGAGAAGAAGGTGATGGCAGCCTCTAGAATAGGTTTTCAAATGATTGATAAAAGAAAATATATGATACCTCATCCCTTAGAAATATACTTAGGGGATTCAATGTGTTACATGGTGATACCTAAAAGACCCATATGTAAAATAATAAGCTTCATTCCTTGCTACTTGATCCAAGATTTCTTTGCTAAAGGGAGTAGGAAAAGGGTTTATGCATGAAGCTTTCAAACTCCTATAATCCAAACATACACACATATCCTCAGTACCATTTTTTGTTTGGATTGTAATAGGGATGATCCACTCAACCTCATTGATCTAAGTGGATATCGGTGGCCACCCACCTTTTCTGACTGGCTCAAAATAATTTTCTGGCAATTTTGGCAATTTATTATTTTTAGCAGGTTTTAACTTCCGGGGCCATTTTGAGGGCCTAAATGAAGGTTTTTATAGATCTAGGTTCTAAATTATAGCCTAAGGCATGATTGATCCCAAAAAATGAATCTCCTCGACGACAACTTTCCAACGATCTTTCATACGCCTAAAACAAAGATCATATGCAAAAGTTACGACCCCAGGAAGTTGGTGTACTCACTTACCCAAACGGGGTCTACATGACTTTTGGTGCTTCATCTCCTAGGGTTAGGTTTTTGGATGCCTAGGAATTTTGGCATTCCTGTTTATTGTAAAAATTCCTTCAGAGCATCATTGTATTCATTTTCTTGTGAATGCGAGTAGATGTCACATCTCTTCTCAGAGATAAGATGCCACCATTCTAGCGAGTCTTTCACTCTGCATTTTTACAGTCTCTGTACATTTCTTTCATTAATAGAAATCATGTATTACTGTATATCTTTGTTTATGGTTGCATCTCTGATACATTCATGTCATATTATTGAATATCTGTGATATCTTTCTGCATTTATTTATTATATCTCTGATCTCATTTCGTGCCGAACATAATCTGGATCAGTGGTATCAGAGCAGGTTGCTCTTGATCATTTTTTTTCAGTGCATGTCCCTGACGAGGTCCGAGTATAGAAAGTTGCTTCTCAAGCTTATCTCTCTTGAATACAAACCCTCAATGGCAGAAGCAAAGAAAAAACATGGAGTAGATGATCCTATTAATCTGTTGCTTGAGCAAGCTCTCATGCAATAGAGGGACGAAATGATGGAGAATTTTGCCCACATCCTTCAACGTCTGTCGATAGTAGTAGGTGCATCTTCATCAAGAGGCCACTTTGGAGGCACCTCTCCTTTCAAGGTACAAGTTAATTTTGATATTTCTGTATTTGAAGGATGGATAGGTGTAGAAGCCCTAGAAAAATGGCTAACTCTGCTAGAAGGTTATTTCTCTGTTCACAATTTTTTCGACAAAGAAAATATCATCTTCATACTCCTTAAAGCTCTCCCTCATGTCAAAAATTGATGGGAAACTTACTGCGAGAAAATCTCCACAAAGGATTCTAGAATATACTGGGTCGATCCCACTTAGGATTCTTTTGTGGATGCGGTAAAAGAACAGTATTACCCTGTTGGAAACTATGAGGACTAGTACATGAGATGGACCACACTATGGCAAGAGAGGGGCCAAGAAGTTTCGGAGTTCACTAATACCTTCCATACCTTACACACCAAGCTGGGTATCAAGGACTCCAAGAGACATTTGGTTCTGAAATACCATGGGGCTCTACAAAGATACATCCAGACTGAAATGGATTTTATGGACATCTCATCACTAGGTGTTCCTTATCGATATGCTGTTAAAATTGAGCAAAAATTTAAGCACCAGAACAAATGGGAGTTCGGGTCTCCAAATCCGTAATAACCAAAGTATGGCATAGACGGCCCTAACAAAACACCTCCTGAAAACCAGCCCAAGACATAGGAAAAGAAGGGTCACGGAAAGACAAAAAAGGACACCAGAAAATGGTGTGATTTCCACAAAACCCCTTGGCACAAGACCGATGAATGCCGCTCAAAACAACCATTGTTGTTCGAGATCAAAGACAAGGAGCCAAACCCTGATTCAGAATCTGATTCTAAAAATACTAGTAAATGACAAATCATTGACGCATACCCCACTGCTATTGTCGCAACTGCAACAATTCAACCTAAAGAACCAATATATCCTAAAGAGGGGGAGTGCCCTTTTCATTCAAATATGTGGGTGAAAGGGACCCCACTACATTTTATTGTTGATAGCAGAAGCCAGAAGAACCTCATCTCAGCAGAGTTCAACAAATAGTTGGGATTGTCGACAACACCACACCCGCAACCATACAACATTGGGTGGATTCCAAGGACATGATCTTCGTATCAGCCAGCAGTGTCAATTGTCATATGTTATCCATCCCTTAGAGGATGAGGTATTATGTGATGTTGCACCACTGGATGTCTGTGATATTCTCTTGGGCCAACCATATATGTGGACGCGCCATGTTGTTTATGAGTCTCGACCTTGAAGTTTCATTGTTACTTTGGGGAGTCATCTCTATAGAATACCAGAGGTAGTTTCGACTATTGTTCCACCAAAAACGTGTCGCAAGGTAGTATCTCATACTACAAAAGTAAGCTTATTCACAATCTGTTCAAAAGGGGAACATAAGGACATTGGAACCATTACAACCTCGCCCCAAGCACCTTCTATCCAACAGAAGAAGGTCAACAAGGTTGCAATAAAGTGCAAATATTCCTTCTTAACACCATCCGCTCGAATTGTTGAATATCCTCAGCTTCAACAGGTTCATGACAGACTTCCACAAACTAAGAAGCACGATGTCTCAACTAATACAACCATCTCACAAAGATGCAGATCCAGTAAATGATTTTTCGTCTCCCCCAAGAAATCAATGCCATGGAGACCATTTCTTCCTCAGGAGGAGGATTGATCTAGGTGGATATCAGTGGCCACCCACCTTTTCTGACTAGCTCAAAATAGTTTTCTGACAATTCTGGCAATTTACTATTTTTAGCAGGTTTTAACTTCTGGGGCCATTTTGAGGGCATAAATGAAGGTTTTTCAAGATCGAATATCCCCAATGATAGGCATAAATGATAGGCAAAGGCATCATTGAGCCCCCAAAATGAATCTCCTCGATGATACCTTTCGAACGAGCTGTCATACACCTAAAATGGAGATCGGATGCAAAAGTTTCGACCCTGGGAAATTGGTGTACTCACTTACCCAAACGGGGTCCACATGACTTTTGGCACTTCATCTCCTAGGGTTAGGTTTTTGGATGCCTAGGACTTTTTGCATTTCTATTTATTGTAAAAAGGCCTTCAGAGCCTCATTGTAGTCATCTTCTTGTGAATGTGAGTAGCCATCACATCTCTTCTCAGAGATACGCTGCCACCATTCTAGCGAGTCTTTCACTCTGTACTTTTACAGTCTCTGTACATTTCTTTCATTAATAGAAATTGTGTATTACTGTATATCTATGTTTATGGTTGCATCGTTGATACATTCATGTTATATTATTGAATATCTATGATATCTCTATGCATTTCTTTATTATATCTTTGATCTCATTTCGTGCCAAACATAATCCAGATCAGTGGTTTCAGAGCAGGCTACTCTTGATCATTTTTTTTTAATGCGTGTCCCCGATGAGGTCTAAGTATAGAAATTTGGGTCTCGATCTTGTATCTCTTTAATACAATTTCTCCCACACACCCAGGAAACCCTCAATGGCGGAAGAAAAGAAAAATGACAGAGCATGCGATCCTATCAATCTATTGCTTGAGCAAGATCTCATGCAATAGAGGGATGAAATGATGGAGAATTTTTCCCACATCCTTCAACGCTTACTGATAGCAGGCGCATCTTCATCAAGTGGCCACTTTGGAGGCACCTCACCTTTCAAGGTACAAGTTAATTTTGATATTCATGTATTTGAAGGACGGATAGATGCAGAAGCCCTAGAAAAATGGAAAACTCTGCTAGAAGGTTATTTCTCTGTTCACAATTTTTTCGAAAAAGAAAAGATCACCTTCGCACTCCTTAAAGCTCTCCCTCATGTCAAACATTGGTGGGAAACTTATAGAGAGAAAAGTTCCACAGAGGAGTCTGGAATATACGGGGTCGATCCCACTTGGGATTTTTTTGTGGATGTGGTAAAAGAACAGTATTACCATGTTGGCAACTATGAGGACCAATACATGAGATGGACCACACTCTGGAAAGAGAGGGGCCAAGAAGTTGCAGAATTCACTAATAGCTTCCATACCTTGTGCACCAAGCTGGGTATCAAAGATTTCACGACACATTTTTTTCTGAAATACCGTGGGCTCTACACAGATACATCTAGACTGAAATGGATTTTTTGGACATCTCATCACTAGGTGTTTCTTATCGATATGCTGCTAAAATTGTGTAGAAATTTAAGCACCAAAACAAATGGGAGTTCGGGTCTACAAATCTACAACAACCAAATTATGACAAAGATGGCCCTAAACGGTAGTCTCCTGAAAACCGGCCCAAGACATAGGAAAAGAAGGGTCACGGAAAGACAAAAAAGGACACCGGAAAATGGTGCGATTTCCACAAAATACCTTGGCACAACACCGATGAATGTTGCTTAAAACAGTCATTGGTGGTCGAGATCAAAGACAAGGAGCCGAACCCTAATTTAGAATCTGATTCTAAAAATACTAGTAAAGGACAAATCATTGACAAACACCCCATTGCTATTGTCGCGACCATAGCAATTCAACCTGAAGAACCAACAGATCCTAAAGAGGTGGAGAACCTTTTTCATTCACAGATGTGGGTGAAGGGGACCCCACTACATTTTATTATTGATAGCAGAAGCCAGAAGAACCTCATCTTAGTAGAGATCATCAAACAGTTGGGATTGTCGACAACACCACACCCACAACCATACAACATCGGGTGGCTTCGTCAAGGACGAGATCTTCATGTCAGCGAGCAGTGTTGATTGTCATATGGTATCCATCCCTTCAAGGATGAGGTATTATGTGATGTTGCCCCACTGGATGTCTATGATGTTCTCTTGGGCTAACCATATATTTGGAAGTGCCATGCTATTTATGAGTCTCGACCTCGCAGTGTCATTGTTACTTTGGGGGGTCATCTCTATAGAATACCAGAGGTAGTTCCGACTACTGTTCCACCAAAAAAGTGTCACAAGGTAGTATCTCATACTGCAAAATTCAGCTTCTTCACAATCTGTTCAAAAGGGGAACATAAGGACATTGGAACCACTACAACTTCGCCCCAAGCACCTTCTATCCAATAGAAGAAGGTCAACAAGCTTGCAAAGAAGTGCAAATATTCCTTCTGCACACCATCATCTCATTTATCCTAACTTGTTGAATATCCTCAGCTTCAATAAGTTCATGATAGACTTCCACCAACTAAGCAGCGCGACGTCTCCAACAATACAAGCATCTCACCAAGATAAAGATCCAACAAATGCTTTTCCCTCTCCCTTGAGAACTCAACACAATGGATTCCATTTCTTCCTAAGGAAGGAGGATTGATCCAGGTGGATATCGGTGGCCACCCACCTTTTCTGACTCGCTCAAAATAGTTTTCTGGCAATTTTGGCAATTTACTATTTTTAACAGGTTTTAACTTTCGGAGCCATTTTGAGGGCATAAATGAAGGTTTTTTTAGATAGAGGTTGTCAATAATATACAAAGGCATCATTAAGCCCCCAAAATGAATCACCTCGATAATACCTTTCCAACGAGCTATCATACGCCTAAAACGGAGATCATATGTAAAAGTTACGACACCAGGAAGTTGGTGTACTCACTTACCCAAATGGGGTCCACATGACTTTTGGCGCTTCATCTCCTAGGGTTAGGTTTCTGGATGCCTAGGAATTTTGGAATTCCTGTTTATTGTAAAAATTCCTTCAGAGCCTCATTGTAGTCATATTCTTGCAAATGCGAGTAGCCATCACATCTCTTCTCAGAGATAAGTTGCCACCATTCTAGCGAGTCTTTCACTCTGTATTTTTACAGTCTATGTACATTTCTTTCATTAATAGAAATCTTGTATTACTATATATCTATGTTTATGGTTGCATATCTAATACATTCATGTTATATTATTGAATATCTGTGATATCTATGCGCATTTATTTATTATATCTCTAATCTGATTTCGTGTCGAACATAATCCATATCAGTGGTATCAGAGCAGGCTACTCTTGATCATTTTTTTCAGTGCATGTCCCCGACGAGGTCCGAGTATAGAAATTTGGGTCTCAAGCTTGTCTCTCTTGAAGAAAATCGCTCTCGCACACCCAAGAAACCCTCAATGGCGGAAGAAAAGAAAAACGACAAAGCAGACGATCTTATCAATCTGTTCCTTGAGCACGCTCTCATGTGAGGGAGGGACAAAATGAAGGAGAATTTTTCCCACATCCTTCAATGTCTGCCAATAGCAGCAGGCACATCTTCATCAAGAGGCCACTTTGGAGGCACCTCACCTTTCAAGGTACAAGTTAATTGTGATATTCCTATATTTGAAGGACAGATAGTGATCTGAAAATAGAAGGTTGACTTGTTATGCTATGCAAGCACCCACTACTTCATTAAAATAAACTTTACAGGACCTTGCTTCATGTGTATAAATATGCAAAATAAACTTATGTGTTAAGTTCATGTATCTTCTTTTAAATGTTTATGTGTGAGGAAATGTTCTTTTAGATGGTTAAATATGTACTTTAAACAAATACATAACAACACAACTTGCAGCAAATAAACCATCAAACTCACAACAAGAACAAGATGATAAAGGAGTTCACCCCCCTCCGGGCTACATCTCCTTGAGCCTCCATAATGGACTTGGCTCTCTGGGATTAATCAGTCAAAATTTATTTTACAAGCTGCTTCTCAACTCCAATGGAAAAAAAAACTGTACCATTGATATCAGAACACATAAAAACCCCAAAAATGACTAATAGAACTCTGAAAATGGATCATGGCTCATCCGGGCATGACCTCTTCTACATGTGGCCATAAGCTTCCCTGAGATTCTCTTTGGAAAAAAAACCTGTAAAATTCCTCAACAGCCTCTAAAACCTATCCCAATGTGTTCATAGCATATCAATTAGCCAAAAATGATTATTCAATCACAGAAAACAAACATAGGCTCACCAAACCATGTCCTCCATCAAATAGGGCTTCAAGCTCCCTAGAGCTTGCTGAAACTTCAATGGTAAAAAACTTGCAAAAGAAGTCTTCAAGTGGCCTTGAAAATAGCACCAATGGATCCAGCACATCCAAAAACCCCTAGCTGGGCTTTTATGGCACCTCAATCGGCCAAACGATGAAGAAGTTAGGCCTCCTCCATTTTCCTCCTTCAAGCTTTGCTAGAACTAGCTCTACAAAACGCACCTCTGTGTGCATGAACCAAGAACACGCTCCCAATGCATGTTAAAACCTGGCACCAGGCACAACTGCGCCAACAGTGCAAACCATAGAACGGTTAGGGCACCTCCAGCCCCTAACCGCCAAGCACTCGGGCACATTTGGTCCTCCATATGACCGGCGCAAAGGGCTAAAACCAAAAGCAAATCATAATATGACACATGGTGGGTTGGTTTCTAAACCATTTTAAAAATTCCCGTGCACATAAACAATGGGTCATATATAACATATCCGTGGCATATAATAAATAAACCAAGCCTCATCAGATTAATACCCGTGCACAATATTAAACTTGGCATAAACCATTGGTTATGGGTTTAAACCCCGCTCCATAACTCCATGCAAATGGTCATATGCACACACATAAACCGTGGGCTACGTTCAAATGCACGCACAATCAAAAGTAATACCCGATGGTCATATGAAATCTTAATGGAACCATGGGTCAGGGCTAAGCCCCGGCCCGACCCCCTTTACATTTAAAACAATACACCAACTTAAATGTATATTCGTAGATACATATAACAAGAAACTATTGGCGACATATTGGATAGTTGAGGTTGGTGAAGGCATTGTAAAGTGGAGGGAGGTCTCGGGGTCAAACCCCGTGGACTCCCATTACTTTTTATACAAGAACCATATGAACCAAAAAAGAGGGACACGTGGTGCCTCCAGATTGGGCCACGTGTCCTCACACCATTCGCCAGGTACAAGACACATGTCAACACCCGATTTGTCAACATCATCCACCTGCCACATCACTGTTTGGATGGTACGGCCCTGCCACGTCACCGTACGGACTGTACGGACAGGTACAGTCAGCATCCAAAATTTTTGCATGTTTGCCTTGGCGAACAAATCGCGATAACTTCTCCATACGGACTCCATTTGAGAAAGTAAATATACCATCGGAATCAAGAAGATGAGACGGACACAATAGCACCATTTTCATCGCATTCCAAATAGTTTGAAAAATGAGCAAACTTTTGCCCCCTGGTCCAGATATTGATCACACCTTCCCACTGAAAAGGCTTTTGGACCCACAAAAGCTTATCTGTCTGATTTCAAGTTATATCAAAATCTTTTCAACAATTACCTGAATACTTTGACATGCCGTGCACTGCAACTGATTATGTCCCTCAACCACTGCTCTCTGGCGGTTGCTGACCCACTCCTCTCTCTGTGCTTGGAAGACTGCCAACCTTCCCACTGAGAATCAAGTCCCTCTTTCAAACTCTTTGACGTCAACATAATCAGCTCTCCAATGGCTGCAAAAACTTCCTGCAACATCTTGTCACAAGCCAAGAAAACCATCAATCTTGAAAAAAAATCATACAAGATTGAAAATGATGCCAACAAAATCTTTTGTTCTTCAAACAAACTGTCGCATCTCGTACTTTATCAAAGCACATGGCGTTTTCAAAA
>SNQJ01S0007535.1:182612-195264 GCA_010110895.2 Picea sitchensis | reverse complement strand
CCATAGTGATAATAGTGGAGGTCATTCAATGTAAGGTGGACTAGGTCCACTATATTATTAAATAAGGCCCACTATGGTAGTTAGATATAATAAATGTAAGAGGACTTCTTAGAAGGTTCTACTTCTATAAGATTCCTCCTCTATAATGTTCTTAGGTGATGGTAGTACTATATAAAAGGGTTCAAGCAATGTAATGAGACATGAAGAGAAGTATTGTATTTGGAGCAGTAGCTCAATAAGAAGATGCCCCCTCGAAGAGGCAAGTGAACAAGAGAGGATCCCTTTCATAATAGGATCCATTATATGGTGTTTCCCTACCTCAAGGGTTTGGTAATAATATAGTGTGGTTTCTTCTATCTTGCTTGTGGATCTATTGTGCATTCAGTATTTGTAGTGCTTATATTTGTACATCTATTTAGGTTCTTAACAATAATGTTGCATGCCCTTTAAGTCTAGTAACGACATGTTTGACTTTCTTATCTTCCTCGACATCCTCATAGTCGAAGTATTTTTCTAGAGCTCTAATCCAGTCTAGAAGTTCTTCAACATCCAAGTTGCCTTCATACATTGGAATGTCCATTTTTTCTCTAGCACCTATCCTTGCAACATCCCTGAATAGGCGTTCTTCTGCAGCATCTTCGACTGTAAATTTGTCTCCTTCGTTTCCAGCTTCATTTTCACTTTCAACCTCGCTGATATCCCCAGCGTCGACTGTGCACCTCTATGTTGTCTCCATAGCATCAAGTCTGGCATGTAACTCACGCATTTCTCTTTCCCTTGTTGGATCAGGTATTTGCCTGTCTATTCTTCTCGGCATTTCTCTTTCCTCTGTTGGATCAGGTATTTTCCTGTCTCTTCTTTTCAGCGGCATGGATGTAAAATTTTATACCTTCTATTTGCTACAGAAAGCAAAGAAATTATTCTAGGCTCTGATACCACAATGGCGCAGACCCCCTGCCCTCGGGCCGAGATCCACATAGGATATTCACTAAAGCCATGCCAAGGGTTAATCAAACCCTTTGTCTAAACCCCAAAGGACTTCAGGTTTCGGGAATTCGAGAATCCCGATATATCCCCACAGCTCTTGACAAATGCTGAAATGTGAATTGTCAATGAGGGTTGACCACTCCAATGCACACCACCTGTTGCCACAAAATTTGACTTTTTGGGACTTGAGCGATCGACCCAACAATCGTTCTTCTTGCCTTATGATTCCCCGAATTTTGAAATAATGGAATGTCGAAATGGGCTCAACGTCCCATGGAATGTGCGATCAATGGCCTTTCAGGACTGTGCGTACCAGGAGTTCATGATTCTCGATCCCAACTCACTTGCCACACCAATTCCCGAATTCTGAAATAGTGACCCTTTTTCGGGAATTCATGTACCAGGGGTTTGAAACTCTCAGTTCCAAAAGTCACTTGTCTCCTCTACTTCCCAGACCTCGAAATGCTGAAATGCCAAAAAGCCAATTCAAAAATACTTCGTGTTTCGCAACTTCGGGCTTTTCAATGTAAAGTGCCCCAACTCCTTGTCAATGGAAATGTCGAAACGTCGATCCCCAAAATGCCAAAATTCCCTTCAAGGATACTTCATGTTTCATGACTTTGAGCTTTTCAATGTAGAGGGCCCCGACTCCTTGTCATCAGAATTTCCGGTATGTCGAACCCCGAAATACCAAAATTTCACCCTTAGCAATCCTTTTTGTGATTCAGGTTTTAGAGTGACCAAGGATTTTGGTCTGCACTCCAAACTTATGGATCCTGAATTCCCGAAATGATCTGACAACTCAGAAAGACCACGATCAAAGGTCAACATTGGTTCTTGATGACAGGGTGGCGGATTTGTCCCAATTCCTAACCACCTTAAAACTCCTCTGGATCCTACGGTCCTCACGACTTCACGAGTTCTCCATGGAGAATTCTGACCACCAGATGCACTCCTCAAGGACTTCTGTCCAAACGAATCAACACTCTCCCTCCTGAACTTAACTTCTATGAGATGATTTCATCCTCCATCTCCCTTTGAACACTTCAAAGGTTAATCCCTCCTGAGCTTTCACTTATAAACTCAATCTTACAAAATGATCCCTGCTCACACTCCTTGCGGTAAACCTTCAAATAACCTCTGGTTATTTGGATCTCCAACCCTATGCACTCCTTGCAACAATGGTCCTTCAAACTTCCTTTAAGATTTATAAAATCCAAGGCTTCAACTAGCCCACGCACACCTTGCATGGCTCTGTGCTTCACCTGCACTTCAGCTGGTATGAGAACAACGATATCCCTCCTAATCTTTCTGAGATAAAACTTAGACTCTTGTCAATGCACACGTTGCAGACGTTCGCTCCACTCCTTGCAGGAATTCTCAAGAAGAGAAACAATTGAAACTCATTCTTCTCCTCTCTTAGAATTCATACACTCAGCATGAAATCATACATAACACGACATTGAAACAAATGCATAATAGAGAAACAAAACAAACTGTAAACATAGCATTTAACAAATGTAAACAGTAAGCATCATAACACCATGAAAATTGAGTCAAAGCTTCATATATTAACTCAAATGCTCCTGTACATGGGTTCTTCTATACAACTCTCTGCTTATGAATTTTGAATGATCATCTATTGTTACTATGATACAAGGGTGAGGGTGTCTATATCCATTTTCCATCCTACTCTCTAAACTGTCTAATTTATGAATTCAAATCTACCTACTTTCATTAATTACGTATAAATGCCTTTACATTCTACATATGAGAGCAGTGCTCAAGATCTGTTTACAACATCTAATATATAAATGTAAGTACGCTTCCCCAGCTATCGCATTAATATCCACTTCATTAATTTTTTCAAAACATTTCAAAAACGTGTGTTGGTTCTTTTCCAGCTATCTTCCGCCTTTTACGTTGTTTGCTTGGCTTGGAAAAAAATGCAAGTAGGAGGGACAAATTATAGGTATGCATATGTAGATCAATTTAGGGTTATAAGACATGGATCCCATAGTATTATCAATAGCAGAGAAAGAACTTGAAAGTAATGAGGAAGCCCTAAATGACAGAGATGCAAATGTATTTGACCCTAACATCACTATTTCCCCCATTTTTGTGTCTCAAAGCAACTTGGTTGATAGAAAGGGAAATATTATTCCATTTTTATAATCATTCCAAGCCTCCATTGTCCCATATGTTGTCGATGTTTCTTTCTTATTTCCTGAATTTGTAGGTTGGTGCGCTAAGCAATATTCCCATTCAGAAAGGGTAATTGCCAATAAAAAAGGGTCTCAAGGCCTGTGTAGAATAGATAATCTATCAATCCAAAAGTCACTCAATATCCCATAAAAAAATTCCTTTAATTATTATCCATTCAATGAAGAAAAAGTGATTAGGATTTATAGAGAATGTTAGCCAGAGCTCAAAATTCAATTTCTACAAAAAATCATTAAACCTAACAAATGTCAGAGAGTATGTCCTTACTAATGAGTATCAACATGATGGTAATTGAAGTTCAGTGGGTTTGTTCCCTGTTGAGTCAAGTCCTAGGTCTAGATAGTGATAAATATGTTGTTGAAGTCATGATTGGTTTTCTTTTGATTTTTTTAAAGTAAGAGTCTGGTCGGTTACCCTGAATTAATTTTGATAAATTCCTAGCTGACACCACTCACAAGCAGGTAGTGAATTTCCACTCTTTGATACATTTAAGATATTATACATATTTTTTAAAGGTTTTCTTAGAAAGTAACCATGGATAAATCCATGAAGTAGCTTTTGTATCTATTGAATGTAAAATAAACACTTTTCTCATATTCATCAACAAGGTCATGTCAAGAATCTATTCTTTTATTTTCAATACAAGTTTACCCAAAGTTTTGGAGGACATGAAGATTCAACTGCAACCAAATCCATAAAATAGAATAGGAGCCTGGGTACTTTTTTTGCATTCAACAATGATCTGGGTATATGGTTTTCATGAGTCTCCTTATCTATTACTTGTTTTCCTAACTCCCAAGATTTTTTCTCTTGAGTTCATCAGATAGAGAATCATCTCTGAGACAAAGAACTTCATCAAACTGCATGGAGCCTCTACCATCAAATTCCCCTTTTTTATTGGTTCTTTTGTTGTTAATCCTAGATCATGTTTATCACAGGTGTTAGGGCTAAGAAATTTCCTATTTTCATCCACCTTTACCTTCATTATTCTTCACATTTCATCGCTCCATTAACATTTCATGACATTGTTTTCATAAATACATTTGGGTTTCACCTTATTATTTTCCACTTTATTCATTTTAGTATTATAAGGGAATTTGTGATTAAATATTGGAAATCAACATGTTTTCATATATATCTCAAATATGTGTGAGCTTTGTAATGTGTAGGAATATGTGAAGGATTAATTCAAAAGGACTTCTCAAATATTTCCTCCGCCATTTCAAGATTCGAGGAGATAATTCAAGCCCATTCCAAGGAGAAGATCATGGAGATTTGGTTGGAATATCTTATCCAATATATATGAGAGATATGTGTGAGGATTTGAAGGGATTATATTTTGTAATAATGGGAAAGTAGTTGAGAGAAAAGTGGATCTGTAATTATGAGATGGTTATCTTATCTTCAAGGCTCTCATGTATAAAAGAGAGTGCTCTCTCTTCATGAGAATTCAATTAGGATTTAGTTAGATTATGTAATTAGAATTAGAGTAGTCATTAGGATTTGAAAGAGAAAGGGATTGTTAGATTTGATTCATGGTTTTAGTTTTCATGCTTTCATTATTCTTCTATAAATTTTGATTTGATTATTGTAATATAAGATTGCTTCATTGGTGAGATATCACATATGATGTTGTGTCATTCAACTCTTCACATGTTATATTTTCTTTTCCTTCATGTAGTTTGTCATTCCTAGATTAATTTCCTTTACGCAATTATCCATTCCTAGATTAATTTCCTTCACGCAATTTCCCATTCTTAGAGTAATTTCATTTACACAACTATATTAATTCAATTTCATTCACGTGTTAGATTAATGATTCAATTTCAATCGTGTGTTAGATTAATGATTCAATTTCAGTCATGTGTTCGATTAATGATTTCATTTCAGTCGTGTGTTATATTAATGATTCAATTTTAGTTGTAGCT
The DNA here is from genome assembly GCA_010110895.2 of Picea sitchensis. Taxonomy (NCBI): domain Eukaryota; kingdom Viridiplantae; phylum Streptophyta; class Pinopsida; order Pinales; family Pinaceae; genus Picea; species Picea sitchensis. Next base: position 190,126 of record SNQJ01S0007535.1, on the reverse strand, counting down.
TAAACATTAGATTACATTAGTCTCGCTTCAATCTTGCATATACTTTGTGTGTGCTTCATTAGTTTACAAACCCCGGGTTGACAAATTAGATAGTTGGGAAAGTACTACAACTCAATTAATACAACATTAGTTCGGCCCAATATAACGACTATCGTTCCCTTGTCACGATTTTTGTTCCTTTTGTTTTTCATTTGAACAAAATGATTTATGTTCCTTTTGTTACGATTGGTGTCCCTTTGTAGGGGTTGCATCTTTGAAGGACAGATATTGAAAACAGAAGGTAATAACGTACGTAGGAAACAAGTAAAACACTTGCACCAACACCTACCTTTGGATATGCATAGAGGTTATATTTTAAGACATCTTTAGAGTGCAACAACAGGTTAAAAAAAAACTCAAAGACTTTGGATTTTCAGAAATACAAGGAAGAAAATATGATCCACATCAGATCATATCCAAGAGAAGATAGATGAATAAAAATTCACCTTATGAACATAATAATTTGGAAGGCATGGATAAACTAGATAATATGGAAGTGTGTATTGATGTGGAAGCACCATTGCAACAAGTCCAAACAAAGAAATCTCCTCAAAATTTGGTGATTAAAATTCCCAAAGCTAGTGTGTACAACAAAATAAGAATTTTAGAGACTATGGATATTGATGTTGAACAAACTGCTAAAAAGAAGATGAAAATTGTTCATCCAAAGAAGATTGTAGATTTGGAAGATGAAGGACCCATAGATCAAGTGAATTTGAACACTATGAAAAATGGTACCAACATTGTAGAAATTGAGGAAACATGTCAGTTTAAAAGTGAAGGAAGCTCAATAGATTTTCACAGTCAAAAATATTATTTTGATAAAGCACCTGATGCAACTTATCAATCCAAAAAATAATTAGCAAAACAATATGCTGAAAAGAGAAATGTGGCTTTGGGTGAAATAAGGTATTTGTTCCTTGAATTAGAAAAAAATTATCAACTAAAATCTTCCTTGTTCATTGTGAGGTATATTGAAAATAAGAGTTTTAATATTGCAGTTGTAGAGGAGGATAAAGTGTCAGATATCAAAATAAAATATGACAATATAAGTGCCCGTGACAAAGTTAAATAACACAAGAAGACCAATGATTTGTTGTATTCTGATTATTTGAGTTTAAATTTGAAAAATTCAAAGATGGCATCCTTAGCTGCAAAATTAGAAGGACAACTAAGATAGGAAAAGGCAACCAAAAAAGATTGGAAAACTCAAATTAAAAGGCTTGAGTCTGAAGGTCCTTAAGGTATGAAGTCTTTATTGGATGAAAAAGATAAAATAATTCAGATTTTTAAGAAAAAATTGAAGATGATTGCTACAAAACACCCACATAAAACAAAATTGGTAGCTTTAGAGAAGGAAAAAAAATATTTTGAAAGGAAGCACTGGATTATAAGGCTAAGTTTTTGCAGCTGGAAAAGGAAAAGATGGAATGGTCTAAATAAAAGGTAGAGTTGGTAAATAAAGTCATGTTCTTATATCCTTCTATAGGAACTGGATCAACCACTGAATACATTGTTCAAGCTATGTCACAAGTCATTCTGAAAGAAGGAGATATAAAAGGGTTAAATGAAAACATGGAGAAATTGGAGCAGGAAGTGTGCACAAAGGATGAAAATATATCCTAAGTTAAAAAGGAAAAGGTAGCCTTGAAGGAGAAGATTAATAAGTTGAATTAAATATTGAGAGGTAAAGGTTTTCTTCAAGGACCTAAACATATCATATGGGATTCTATAGTCACTGAGGCTGCTAAATTTAGATCATATTTGAATTTTGTAAGTGATAAAGATAATATAGCAATCACAGCCAAGAATAGATTCACTGTCGTTTATGAGACTTTAGACAAAACTCCATCTGAATGGGCACAAAATGGCATTAATGTTCTCAACTCAGTTCCTCCTACAGTTATTCATACCATTTGGGTAAAGGATATAACTTCATTGATCATCTGGTCCAGAAGGATTATTACAAAACATGATCTTTTGAAATCGATTTTGAATAAAGCAATACAGATGGAACAAAGTGTGAAAAATTTCAATAATTTATTTGAAGAATTGTTCATAAAGGGACTTCCATCATTTTTGGATGGTAAAGGTAAGTTGAAATATCAATAAAAATATAATGCACTCTTGACTCAATCAAGGATAGACCACTCCAAATTTGAAACCCTGGAGGAGGGTTTGAAAGGGGCTACTCTAGTTGATAATATGAGTACATATTTTGAAATTCTAAATCAGTTTAAGACAACCAAAATTGTTCTACCTGGCATGTCTTATGCCACTTGTATTGGCTTGGAATGTTTAATGAAATAAATGAGAGATTATGAGATTACTTCTGAATTGCAATGGAAGGAAACAGTCATACTGGGAAAAACCAAATATCATTTCCTAGGATCGAGTAAATGATTTCTAGCTATCGACAAAAAGGAAACAAATCAAATGAAGATACAATCAAAGTCAAAGGATGAAGATAAAGGAACAAACTATAGGAATATCCACAAATCCCATATTTTGTGAACTGAAATTTTCTATTCTATTGTAATCGGTTCAAACCGAATGAAATGAATTGTTGTATAAATATTGTAGGTTTTGATGTATTAGTGGTTGGCATAAGCACAAAGGACAAATTGTATTGATCCTTGTAACAATTTTTGAATTTGAAAGAATACAAGTGGATATGTCCATAGTTTTTTCATACCAAAGATTCATGTGGTGATGACCTGAAGTATGTGTTTCCTATCATGTATGTTTTTCTAGTTTGCTTTCCCTTCATCTGCAACCTTTCATATGCTTAAAATTGGATGTTAAAGGGTATGAAATTCATCTAAATGGTGCTTTAGATTCAAGCAATTAGGGTACATTCAGGTACAAGTGTGTGCATCAACATTCATGTACACACGACTATGTGTCAGTAAATGATATACACATAAATTCAGAATCCATTTTTACCTTTTTATCTAAACAAGTCCCTAGGAATATGTGAGGAAACAAGGGTTGCATAGTGAAAGGACTTGTTTACCTTGTAATCCATCATAGTTAAGAATCAAAATCATAAATATATAAAAGGGAAATGTCAAATTCTTCTTTAATATATTCATATCATTTGAATAAGCAAACCCAATTATAAAATCTTGAGGAAATAGACTACTACAATTTGTAGGGATTTCAAAATAAGACGGAACCTTTGGGAAGGACTTTGTTGAAACATAAAAAATATAAGTGGAAGAATCCATTTTCAGTGATTCGTGACACCTTAAATATTAAAATATATCCACACTAAGTGGAAATCATAACTATGGAGTGAACCCTATGCAATACAGTAAGAGAATACTCTGAAATTGCATGTTGTGGCTTCAATTTTTTTCATTCTATATTTATATTATTTTTCTTTGTCATGGTTACGATATGCTTCAGTCACAAAATATATACAAATTTACATACACAAATGCATGAAAAAATCAGTGAACGTGTAGGGCAATTAAAGTGGAAAATAATTTCCAAAAGGCCTGACATATTGACATAAAATCATTAAGCATTTGGATGCAATGTGCATTGCATTGAAAAGAAATAGAATTTATCCTTCAATTTTTTTATCACTCTGTAATTTATTTAGGATGAGAGAAGAAACCCATACATAAACACAAACCAACTTTATAAACTGGAATCTAACCGTTCCAGTCTTATAGAGGGCTCTCTCCCAAATCAGTCACTGAAAGGACTGATTTGGTTTTTGTTTCTTGAGGTTAGGTCCTTGGATTGTGAATACATTTTTGGATGGAATTTAATATTTAATCCTGTGAGAAATCCATTGGGCATGGAGTCAAAAGGTTGAATCTTATGAATATGTTGCTAATCTGTTAATTAATGGGAAAATAATTCAGAGGAAATATAGACACTAATTGTGTGTTGGGTTAATTTAAATTTCATTGTAGGAGAAAGGACGAAAAAAAAACATAAATCAACACTTTAAGAGATCATATTTTGAAATTTCTTAAATTGTTTTAGCAGAAGAAAAAACCATTGATATTATAAACTATGTGACATAGCATCAACATGATGAATTCTGAAAGACTATTTTAATTGAATACCATTCAGATATGGAAATAGAGCAATAAACTGAAAGAAGAACATACACTAAAGTGAACATGCTACACATTCACTGGCACGTGAATCTTTGAAGAAAGATTGGATCCCAAAATCCATGGATCACCCAACTTTATTAATTCTTCAGGAAAATATTATAGTAGAAAGACTCTTAGAATACTCAATTCATCAAACTTTCTCCCACCCTTTGTACATTATGTGTTACAATATTTATAAAAGAGTAGTAGTTCAGAAAATCAAGATCCTTGAGATATTTCAACATCTTATCTTTATCTTCTCCCCTTTGACCTTGGTAGTGTCTTAGTCAGATTGGTTGATGTCTGGACCCTTACTCCATTGATAGTTGGATGGTCATTTACTAGGACCTGGAAAATTACATTTATTTTTACCAAATATTACTATTTCCTTCCACTGTAATTCATAAGGAATATCATAATCCATCATTTATTTTATTAAAATTTCCAAATCGATGCAAGAGGCATACAACATGATAGGAAAGCCTAATTTTATTATCTTAAATTTATTCAAAATTTCAAAATATATGGCTAACATTTCTACCGCATTTTCCCCTTTTAAAACTTCATCTAAGTCTTCAAACCTAGAGTGATCCATCCTCGGTTTTGTCAAGAGTTCATTGTAGGATTCATGCTCGTGTAACTTTTCCTTTCCATCACAGAATGATGGAATACCTTTGATAACTAGTTCTTCAAACAAATCCTTAAAATCCCAAACACTCTTTTCCAATTGGGTTTCTTTATTCTGGACTGAATTTGAGAGGTTGTCCTTGGTTATGATTCTTCTAGCCCATATTATCAAGGAAGTTCTATCTTTGACCCCAATTGTCTGCAAAATTGATGAAGGCACTATATTAAGGAGAATGATAGCGTTTTGGACCCATTCTGCTGGTCTTTTTGATAAATTTTCATTAATAACTTTTCATCTCTATTTAGCCAAAAATGGAATGTTTTCCTCATCATTAACAAAATTTAGATATGTCCTGATTTTTTTAAACTCAATCGATATGGAGTTCCATATGATGTGCTTGTCTCCTTGTAGCAAACATTTTCCTTTAAGCCTGGAGTTTATCTTATTCACCTTTTCATGAAGGAATGCATTTTCCTCTTTAAGATGTGATGCACTTTCATCCCTTTTTTTGTGCCCCCTTGATCCATTTTCGTGATATTCTCTTTCAATTCTTTTATTTCCCCATCCTTTAAGATAACCTAAGACATTGCCTGGACAATGTGTTCAGTCTACGATTTTCTTTCAGTAGCAGAGGGTGTAACAGAGGGTAGAACATAAGACAAAGCTATGACTCTAGTTTCCATTTGTGTATTTTCTTTTGACCATTCTAATTTTTCCTTTTCCAGTTGAATTAATGTAGCCTGAAAATCTAGTGATTGCTTCTTGAAATCTTCCTTTTCCTGTTCCAATGCTATACGCTCTGCAGTGTGTGGATGCTCTGTAGCAGGCATTTTCAACTTTTTATTTAGGATGAGAATCACTTTGTCTTTCTCATCCAGCAAGGATTTCATTGCTTTGGGGCCATCACCTTCAAGTTTCTTTATTTGAATATGCCATGCTTTACTTGTTTCTTTTTCCTCCCTGAGATGACCTTCAAGATTGACAGCTAGTGATGTTAATTTTTCATTTTTCAAATTGAAATTTAAGTAATATGAATATAGCATGTCACTAGTTTGCTTGTGGAATTGAACCTTATCCGGGGCACTGATATTATCATACTTTATTTTGATCTCAGATACCTTATCTTCTTCTGCTATGGAATTTTTGAATGTATTCCTTTCTTTGTCTCTAACTGTGAATAATGAAGACTTGTACTGGGAATATTTTTTTACCTCATGCATTAGATTCATTATCTCACTTAGTGATTCCATTCTTTTTGTTGCATACCATTTAGATAAATCTTCCTTTGACTAGTTGGCTTCCTTTGAGACCTGAGAAAAATAGTATTTCTGGTTATGGAAGGCTCTTGAACTACCTTCACTTTCCAACTGATTAGCTTTGGATTTAATTACACTTGTCCCACTCTTCACCATGTCTAAACCTGTCTATTCTTTAGGCCCTTCATCCTCCAAGTCTACATACTGATCTATCTATATGGTTTTCATTTTCTTTCAGGAAGTGTGTTTAGGGTCTATGTCCATTTCCTCTAAAACAATCCTCTTACTCTATGTACTAGATTTTGGAACTTTAATTACCACCTTTGGAATACTCTGTTGTGTTGGTTCCTTTTGTACAGGGGCTTCAACATCCACACATTCTTCAATATTTACAAAATTCTCAAATCCTTCAATAGGATCATGCTCATATGGATCATTCTTTTTCATTTTCCTGCTTCTAGATATGATCTGATGAGGATCATATTTTTTACATGGCATTTGTGAAAAAAAAAAAGCTTTGAGATTTTCCTCAACATGTGCTAGACATGTTCTGGATTTTACAATGAATGGGCCAATCACAAAAGGAAACTTTATATTGATTTATCTATGATATTTAATCAAATTTTCAGTTTTAGAGATGATTTTATGTCTTATTAACTCTATATAAAAAATTACTGGGGTAAGAAATATGGGAAACAAATAATGAAACTCATGAAAGTGATATACCCATATTACGCTAGAATTTATGAAAAGGGTGTCAGAGAGTTGGCTTAGGTTGATGTATAGTTGGTATGGATTGTTAGTTTTCATTGATTTCAACCATTGGAGAGTGATATTGTATATTGAATTCAACCCTTGGAGAAAGTCCGGTAGCGAATTCCGGTAGCACAAAGGTTTGGGTAATGGAACCAAGTTTGTTTGATGTATAATGGTATGAGTTTTAATATATTTGAAGGTAAGACTATTCTAGATGGGTATTACATGTCATGCCATTTCTGGTGGTATGTGGAACATCACATAACTCCTCACGGTTAGAGAGTTATGGCCATGTGAAGTTAGAGAACTCAGGTTTGGGTAATGGACCCAAGTTTGTTTGATGGATAACGGTATGAGTTTTGATATATTTGTAGGTAATACTATTCTATATGGATATTACATGTCATGTCATCTCTAGTGGTATCTGGAACATCACATAAATCCTCACGGTTAGAGAGCTATGGCCATGTGAAGTTGGAGAACCCTCATGAGTCATCTAGAAGCCCCAAAAGGTCAAAATAGTCAAAGTGGTTTAAGATATTTTTAGAAAGTAAATAATAAAGTGAAGTGATGAGTGTACTATAACTAAAATTGAATACAAAATAAATTATTTAAATAATAACTTTAATGTATAAATTACTAATTCGACAAGTGGTTAGAAGTTGGTTAACCCTAAAATAAGGAAAGTGGGTTAAGATGGTTAAAAGGTAACCCCTT
>SNQJ01S0007535.1:146403-166697 GCA_010110895.2 Picea sitchensis | reverse complement strand
AAAGAGAAGAAACATTATATACCTTTGGGGAAATAGATTAATGTGATAATGTACGCTTAAATATGAGTGGGAAAAGGGTGTAATGATAGCAAAAGGTATGAGCAAAAAGGTACATTATAGGGTCCTAAAAATATATAGAGAGGAACTTCCGCCATATTTGGTGGGTTTCCATAATATATTTATATTTTAAATTTCATTCACAAAGGGTTATTGTGCATTTCAAGGGTGCCATGTGGTGCCTCCCTATTGGGCCACGTGGAATCCTCTGATTCATCCACATGTCTATGATGACATCATGTTGGACACATGGCACATTTTGGGTGTGCCATGTAGGATGTACGGATGCTAACGTCATCCATACTGATGCTAACGTCAACAGTACAGATACTGACTCATCCCTGCTAGCTGGGATGACAAGAACTTTGATCGCTTATAACTTTTGATCCGTGACTTTGTTTGACGATTCGTTTGCATCGTTGGAAATATTGTGACACTCTCTTCACGATCATGTTGTTTTAATGTATTTTTGGGAACTTTTAGTTTTTCCCTTTCTCTACATGTTGAGGCCATTATGAGCCTCCTAAGAGACTTATGTGCGTTCTAGAACACTTATGAAACTTCTATCATATCCCCTAGATCCATCTGGATCATGCCTCCCAAATGAAAGGACTTTTGGTCCCCAAAATTCATTACATTAAGTTTCATTTCCATTGGACTTACAATAAGAAACCTTTACCCAATCTACCTCACAAGGCCTAACAATATCAATATGTGCCAAAAAACAAATAAATGATATCAATAATTATCACTTTTACACAATACAGGGATGATTTTAGGGGCTAAATTTTTCTCATGGGCTAATTTTCCATGGTTTTTCCAAAAATGAGATTCTCTATTTTAAAAATGATTCGCCCAAATTCTATAGGATAAAATTATTTTACCTTAAAAATCACCAAAATTTTATAAAAAATATATATAAAAAACTTAGAAAATTTGAATATTTTTACGAAAATATCGCCAATCATATATAGTTGGAATATGAAGGATTAGTAAGATTCGCCAAGGTTTCTACATTTTAAAATAAATTTCCATCCTTAAAATCATCCCTGCAATACCCTTCTACGGGCGCTGAATCACAACATGTGATTTACAAAAGATGGCCACTCTTGATTAACTCAAAAGGATTTTCCCCATTTGTTCAACCATTTTTCCGAACATGTCTTCTTTACTGAGTTGTCCTTTCTCTAGTAGTTGGTCTTCTCCTGGTGGCAGATTTTCCTGCAGCACTATCTGACTAACTGTCTCCCTCGAAGGTGACTTCCTGGTCTTCTTGTCCCTCTTTGGACATAGATCTAGATGTAAGGCCCAACAAGTGGCCTCATTGTGCCCATCTCTGCTACAATGGATGTAGTAGCCTTTCTCCTTCAGAGGTGCATTCCCCCTACTCTTTTCCGTCTGTGGAAAGCAATCTTCCATCCTCGTCCTTCTCCTGGTTTCCATAAGATTCCTACACAAGGATTTTCTCTTCCAACACTAGGACACTGCATGGTTATTCAATCCACAAAAAGTGCATGGACTTTGATGCCAAAAGCTCGGTTTTATATGATTAACATGCTTATAATCAAATGGCATTTTAGAGTTTCAAGATTTATTATACCTCAGTGAGTTTCCTTTGAAGTCAAACCAACAATAAGATTTGGTCTCAACTCTGTCATTGTGATGATCATCTCTCCCTTGAGATGCCTCAAATCCTCGATCATGAGAAGTTGTGCTCTTAGCCTGTACTGAATCAATTTCATCTTCTGATGAACTATTGACCTCTGGAGTCTCAGTGACTGTCCAGGGGTCTTCTTCCCGAATGGTTTTGGAGATTTATCCAACATCCTTTGGGACATATCCTATCCTGACATATCGATGCCAAACCACTACCTTGATGGGATCCATAATACCTTGTCCATTGGTTTAAAGGCCTCCTCCTTCATATCCCATTTTTCTCATCAACTTTAAGCTAATGCAAGAAGCATGTTATTCAAGGACTTCAAAAGAATCATCAGCATTAATTAAGAAAGGAACTACACATGGTTTATTTACCTCTACATCAAACTAGGACCCTTGGTATGGTTCTTAAGATGTGTCTAGTTGTTCCTGGTGAGAAGGATCAGTGGAAGATGATTCTAGGAATCCTCCTTGGTTTATGGATGCATGTAGGTCATCTTCATTTGCTTGAAAAAGTATGCATGCATTTGCACTGTCATGCTCGCACCCATAACTGGTGAAGTTTCCATGATCACTAGATGGTCGTATCACCGTCTCATTCGTAGAGACTTCCTCTGTCTATATCTTCATGGCTTGCAACTGCTCTTGCAACCTTTGGTTCTATTCTTATGCAACATGCAACAATGTCTTCAATCCAACATTCTCTATTTGAATTATTTGGTTGAGCTCCTTAAGCTCATCGAACCATGATTTTTTTGGTGACCTTGTCATCCTTTGCTTCAACACTTGCAGTCAATATCAAGCCTTCTCTGATACCACATTATTTGAACCCGGGAGTGATAAGTTTCCAATAATTGGTTGTTCTGTCACTCCTTCAAAAGGGTCAGTAATAGATCATTTTACTTGAGGAATTTGCAATTAAAGGTAAAGTCGAAGTCTTATAATCTTGAATTCAAAGTGAATGAAAACTTCTTTAGTTTTACTTATGTGTGATATGTCATTCTTTCTTTTAACATCCTATGTGCGGAAATTCATGAAAAAACAACATAAGAACATAATACACATAATGGATAAGACACTTCACTTGATAACGGAGTTCACCCTTGCAGTGGGCTACCTCTTTGGGTCATGCTCCAAAGCCTAACCGCTTTATTCTTATCGATGTAATGATGTCTCTCCTTTACAAGTTGTAAGGCCAAAGTCCCTTTCAGTGATGAAAACAAGAGATTGGAATGTGATCAGGAATGTATTAGCTTCACAAGTTCTACTCATGAGTAATCTATGATGATGACATGGAAATCATCCCCACATACTCAATACATAAAAATATGAAGAATAAAATATGACCCCCATCAACATGGAGCCATCAAAATCCTTAGATCTGTTGCTCAAATACAAGCACAAATATGCAGCCCATACAAAAGATCTCAAAACTATGAGAATCATAACTATGTCATTGGCCACTTGTCATACAAGTGCCACAATTTCTCTGTCACATATAATTGATTGATTTTATGTGAAAGAATATAATAAACAAATAGATATAAGGAATAAGTTGATCTTGTTGGCTTTCTGCAGCTTCTCTCTGCTCCTTCAGAACTATAACACACATGCTATGTTGCAACATTTAATGACACAACAACATAATGAAAAGCATGCTTACATTGGCTTCTCCATAGATTAACCTATTTATATGAAGCTTTTCTACAAAAACAAACCTCATCATTGGATTTGCATCGTCAAATCACCTAAAAATGACTGTCAAATCATCTCCATCTGAGTCAGACACTTTCAGGCCCAAGAGACATCAATGCCTCGATTACTGTGCCACTGCCTCTGCAATAAATGACTCATTCTAGAATTAAGCTATTGAAGTTTTGGTCAGATCAGAAAATTAACACCACCACTGCGTCCATGGTGTCATTTTACCTAAAAGTGACTATCTCCACGCCTCAATCCGAGTAGGGAACTTTCTGGACCCAAGAGGCAACCTTGCCTCGGTTTGCATGCCAAAATCCATACATGCTATACAGATTTCGTATAGGCCATACCAGGTCATACGAACACACTTATTACTCCATGCGTTGGTGTGTTCTACTATGTCCCAAACTCTACTCGGAAACCTCATTTTATACTAATTGCAAGTGGCTATGCAATAATGAGAATGGTTGGCCAAGCGGTTAGTGGAGCTATATTTAGGCATTGGTTTGCAGAGGTCCTGGGGTCGAATCCCACAAACCTCTATTGACACTGAGAGGGGGTTGAATCAGTATCAAGTACAATTTAAAAACCTTTTTCAACTTATACTTAAACCATTCAATTATTTCCAATGAGCAATGAACAATAGTATAAGAGTTACACCAATACACCACAATACACCATGCACAATATATGAGAAATAATCAATAGTTTTTGTTCAAGGGAAGTAATGACTTCCAAAGGTAATATATGAGAAATAACAGCTTGTTCAAGGGAAGAATAGATTCTAAAGGTAGCTAACTTCCAAATGTAAAGGGAGGAATAACTCCAAGAGGAAGCATATACTCAATATCAAGAGAGATGGAATCATCCTTGCCCTTCCTTCCACCCAGGAGTATATGAGAGATAATTAAACTTTTACATTAAATCATCACTAACCAATCAACACATAGAACCTAATAATGCTTCCTCGAGACTTCTTCAATTTCTGAAATTCTTCAATTCTGGAGTACTCTGATCCTATAGATAATATTAATTTTCAATGTATTCGGAACCTCCTCCAATTTCACTCTGAATCCTCCTCAAAAGAGTGTTATAGACTTTTATTCACCTCGCCCATCGTAATACCCAAATTTTGGTACAAAGATTCCCAATTTTCAATATTTAAACATCCAATTCGAAACCCACAAGAAACCAAAGTCTGTACTCTTTCCAACGGAAGTGGTTCCACTTCATTTGAATCGGGAAGTGAAGAAGCATGGACTATTTCATCTGACCACTCATTTATTGACTAAGTTTGATCCGGTCACAACCCTATCTTCCAGCTGCAGTGTTTGATTCATAATTATAGTGAATCAAGAGCTCAACCTTTTACCAAGGGTACCTTGATATGTATTCTCAATACTATAGCTATTGGACCATCCAATTTTCTATAAAAAAGTTATAGAAAATGGTAAGATGACTCAAAAATAGCATACCTTAGAACAAATCACCAAAAAGACTTCATCCTCCTTGAAATCCTACCTTCTTTACTTATGATTTCCCCTAAATTTAATTTGGTATCAACGAATGTATAATGATGTTTATTTATACCATTTATGCTCGTACTTTCTTTTAAATATTAGAAATGAATTCGACACTTCTTATTTTGTAATTCTTTCTTTTAATTATCTTCAGGGCTCATATATGTACTTCCTCTTCTTCAATTCACTTTGTCATCTTCAAAAAATTCATTTCTCCTCAACCATGAGATAGGATCCACGCGACGCATACATACCACCAAACAACATGATGCAGTACTATCCATCCATGTGTGTTGTATCTTCATGTGCATTTTCCTTCATGTCCAAAATACTCATCAATCTTATGTCCAAAACCCATGACTAGGGGTTGACATCAATGACACCAACCAATCTTCCAACAACCTCCCCATTTGGCTAATGGTTAAAACCGGGTGAATCGAATTAAATATAAGAACTTCTACTAAAATGTATGGATGGGTCATTAAGAAATTAATAACATATGTGGCTGGAAGTTTTGGCCATATAGCTGAATTTCACCATATTTGTGAGTTCCATAATATATATTTTAAATTTCATTCTGAAGGGTTATTGTGATTGTGGTGCCATTATGGCACCTCCTCATTAGCCAGCATGGAATCATGATTCACCTATAATATGTCTATGATGACATCATGCTTGGACACATGGCAGCTTCTGGGTGTGCCAAGTAGTTTGTATGGATGTTGATGTCATCAATTATGCCGGACGCCAAGAATATGTATGTTGGATCATCTCGCCTGACTAGGGTCAAGCATTTAACTTTGGATCACTGGCAATTTGATCCGTGAACTCTGCTTGAGGATTGCTTGCATCGTTGGAAGATGGTGATGCGCCTTTCAATGAGAGTAATGTCATTTCTAAATGGGAGTTTTGCAATTCTGAGTTTTTCCTTTCTTCTCAGCCTATTGGAGTTTATTCTAAGCCTCCTAGATACCTCTCAAGGTATTTTGAAACATTTAAACTTCATGATGTCCCTAGATCCATCCTGATCACCCTCCCATTCCCCATTGACCTAATCAGATATGAGGAAACCATGGACAACCAAAGTAAATGAGTTGAGTAAAGGGGAGGAGACCAATAGTAGTCCAAATAAATACAACCTCTAGTCTAAGAAGAAAGAAGGGAAGTCCAACATCCCTAATCCCAAATTTCTTCCAGAGTAGAGAATATTGCTAAAGATGCAACAAACAAGCAGCAAGGGAGAAGAAATCATATAACTCTACCATTAGCCAAAGGTCCGCCCTGTATAAAAAAATAAATTCTAAAGCCCCCTCCTCTTTCAAATTTGAGCATGAAATTCCTAAGATTAGGATCCCCTGCACTCTTTCTCTGTGAGCTAGTCACATGAGGATTTTAAAGGTTCTCTGTTATTACAAGCCAAGCTCAAAGATTCACTCTCAAACTCAAGAATATTTAGGATGAAAACTACTAGTCTTAGGTCCTTTGGTAGAAGATGTAGATGATTCATCCCTCCCTTCTATACATCTCTAACACACATAACAAGGTGTTTCATAATTGTTTGATGGACTCAAGGGCTTCTCACAACATCATGACCAACTGTATGAAATTAGATTAGAAAACTCAAAATCTTATCATGATTTTTATTCTTTTGATTCTGTATGAAAGCAAGGTCTTGGGGTCATTAAAGATCCGGGTCGCGACCTGTTTCAGTTGCCCATGAAAGTGTAGTCATGGATATCATGGTCACTTAGATGTTCCCCCCAAGTTCGACATTGTATTGGCAAGATCTTGAATCAAGAGACGTGGAGGAACATTGCGGTGATAATTCCCCACATATGCTACCATTCCCGTGTTCAGAGGTACATAAGATCCATAAAGAGGCTCAATTGGCCTATATTATTAGTGATGAAGCCGACCCCACCAACCATCCTATTTTCCCCTTAGATACCCATTTGGGATCTACATTATTGCAGATTACCGATGTTCTCGAACCACCCTGAAATCAGGAAAATACCCCTTACTTCTATGGAGAATCCCTCCACATTTCTATTTGGAAAGGTTCTTTGATGAGCCTCTTCAAGAGAAGGTACAGTGCTTGAGTGTTTCTTGTTTCACTTGTTCAAGAGATTATATCTCTATCCTACAAATTAGAATTTGAAACTACCAATAATGTGGGCGTATATGAAGAATTTGCCTTTGGGTCGAGGGCTGCAAATATTGGGGATCAAAGCGTATCGCTGTTTGGAGATGTCGAGTTAATTTTACATTAGATCAAAAGCATTTATCGCTTCATAATCTCTAATTTCAGATACAAATGAATTTGGGATCTTAGTCATGACAACTTTTCTTCAACACCTCTTTTGTTCCAGGAAGAGAATGCCCTCGCTCACTTTTTTACGTCCGGTTGGAAGACAATTCTATTTTTCCATTGCCTTAAAGCTGCCTACACCTTTGTCTTTTTAACTTCAAAATTATCGTCGCATGTTGCAAATGAACGATATTTTTATTCTTTGCGACAATTGCATATTGGTCCACGAATTTCATGATCAAAGTTGAAAGAACCTCCATAATTATCGAACTCGTCAAGGATCTTTTATTGATATTGAGGGTACTTACCTTTGATTTATCATGAAGTGGCTAAGAGATTTTCGAACTGTCCATATTTGCCTATTCTTATTTTGATTGTGCAATTTGATTTTATTGAAATGGTAAGGCATTGAGCATGTGAATCTATGAGTTATACTTATCTCATGAATTGCATAGGGTCATAGTTTACTTTGGTTTTATATGATGTGATCCTTATTGTTATAGCTCTTGCCCTATCGATTATATGAAATCGATTGTCGCCTCACGCATTTAAACCTTTGATCAAAAATGTTTGCTTATGAACACACGCTGGTTTAAATATTTGGGTTTTGATTTAACGTTGAACATGGTCGTATTTTGAATAATTACAATGGCACATATTTAACTTCGGGGTTGATTTCGTATTGAACAATACATTGTCATATTGGTATACTATCCACCGCTTGATTTTTGCTACCGAACATTATGTTTGAATGATGTTGCTATGACGATTGAACAACGGTAATTTGCCATTACTATGCTGCATGGCTGTGATAATACCACCACCCGTACGCGCTTCATTAATGTGCCTCCTTTCAAGCAAATTGCTAGCTCAAATGATTTTTGCCCTCGTATTGTTATAACTTAACTTAAACTCCCTACCATGCGCTTCGCATCTATGGCTCCAGCCGTGAGGGCTGAACCCAATGGTGGTTAGGCATTGTTGATGTTCGACGGAGCTTACAAAGGACTTGGAAGAATTTGGATGGCTCCCGCTCATACAAAAGTTTGATGGTTTAACCTCTGCGTTGCTAGGCAATTCAAGATTAACTTTCGATGGCCATCGAGCCAAGGTTGGGGATGTGCAATTAGAACTTGACGAGCAATTTCTCAGTTTAACTACCGGTCCGGCCTTGCCATCGACAAAATGGTCAAAGAATTCGTAGCGGAAGGTGTCCCGTGGACATTGCTATTCCAGTCACGAAAGGTGAACTCTCGTGACAAAGGTTTGTTCGCGAATTTGCTAACGCTGGTACGATCGGTCATTGATAACCAAGCGCTCATCACCTCGGCGAGTTTTATAGGTTTCATTTTCTGTACTCTACCTTCGCCGCTTTTATGGTTATGGGATGAGCTTTTAATATGCCTTTATTACTGCATAGAATCGTCGTTAAAATGTCTAAAAGGTGACAACGAAATCCAAAGCCGAGAGCATCCTTTTTCAATTTTGGGTTACCTTAAAATGTTTGTGGTTTCTGTCATTTTGGGGTTACGCCAAAGACTGTTGAACATTTTCTTGATCAGAATAGTTTTGGAGATTAAATCACCACAAAGTTGACAAACTCGTGGTGAGCCTAGAGCAAGTCTCAGGTTCCCCTGCCTTTTATAGCTGGGATCTATTACTCTAAAACCCTACCCGACTACCTATGTGGACTCCACGCATCTCTCGTCACAGCATGTGGAAGTCGGTGAACCCATGGTTAAAAGGATCAAAGCCAAACCATCACATTCCATAGGGCAAAACGAACGTACCGATTAATATCTCGAATGGCAAGAAACAAACTGAAAGTTCCTTTCTAACTTGACCCTATCATGGTGAGTGAAGATTTCGACTCGAAGGTGGAACGCTACCTGGAAAGTGAGTATCCCTATTTGGAAGGTTTGTGTGTCAAACCCTCATATGCCTTTGTGAAAAACCTACCACCTTGTTTGTAAATGATCTCATACCCGGTGCATTAAAATACCGGAAACCCCGCGACTCCATCAAAACCCTCTTGTTTTATCTCAACCAGATGCTCCATCATGTGACTGGTGGCTCATATGGTTAGAAAGGTTAGCTCGATGTGCCTATGTTGTGCCTGCATCTATGCTCTCGAGGATTGCTGTAACGCCACGCTCGTGCGGATAACGATGTACCAACATAAGAAACAAGGAACAACGGGTTCGGGATTTGTTTAAGAACGGAGTCAAAGCATGCCGGGTCGCCAATTCAAAATTGGCATAGCCTCAGCAATCCTGCTGGTATAATTTTCACTCATCTATATGGACAAAATCTTTTAGCTCTATTTACAACAGGATTTGTTTTGGATTACATAAGTATGCACGAGGCGTATATTATTTTGTTTTGATTAATCGAATTTCAAGTTTCCGGATTAGTTTTGATTTGATTTAGCTTTGATTCGATTGATCGTGGTTATGGATTTGATTGTTTTGGCTTGAATCAATACTTTTTGATGGAAGTTGTTAATATTCTTTTCTAAACATACTGTTTCTGTATTTCAATTTTGAACACAGTCAATGTTTCGATTTCAATTGGTTATATTCTATACGATATGCTTGGAAATAATGAAGTCCCGTTATGATGTTATTATATTCCATATCTTTTTCACTAACTGGAAATACCGATTCTGAATGTATAACTTAAATTATGCATAGATATGTGAATCATAACTATTATATCCAACCAATCGATTCCGCATTGTTTGACCGGTTATCACGCCTTCATCTCAGACAGCAACAAATATTTCCAGTTTCAAATCTCTAATTTGGGAATGAAAGTGATTACTTTTTCCTCAGATTTACATTTGTTTCTTTATTTGACTCAGTCACGATTTGTTCCAATGATTGTGATCATTATTTTGACCCCCGTCTGTTGATTGTAGTAATCATTTATCTATCTAGTTCATATATTAAGTTTGGTTGATGTTGTTATGCATGTTCCATTTTGATTATACCTAGAATGCCTTATTAAGCATTTGATTGAAACCTATATAAATCTTGAAAACATTGTTACAAATGAAATAAATCGCATTATGATTGTGTTGGATTATAATATTAATTTTATCTATACAGTGAAATAGTTTGTTTAATATTTTGACCGGATTTTATGGCAACTAAAAACAAAGCATTCTTACCCTATCCTGATTGCATCTTTTTTATTTTTTTTAATTTGAATGATAATTTTATTTGAACCATTAGTGATTTGTTTTTGAAAGAAAATTAAAATTGGATTATTTGGAAAAGATTTCATTTGATCTCTATCTCATCCAGATGTTATTTAGATTAGCCATGTAATCAACTGATTCTGTAATTTAGTCTCAGAAGATGATTTTATTATTTTGTTGATGGAAATGTCTTTCTAATTGCTATTTTTGGTCCTGTTGCAGATCAATTGAAATGGCAGCTACTTTGATGAGCTAGGATATTTCAAAGATTTCAATTACATTTTGATTTCCTAGTTTAGTTGATTTTTGGATATTTCCCTGATTATGTAAAACATTTTGATATTATCCACAGGGTAAAACATTCCTGTGGCCTTTATATACTTAATATTTTTGTAATAAATGACATCCCTGACCCGGAGAACAAGGATATGGATTTAACATGCATCAAGGACTAGTGTTTTGTCACAACTTTAGCTTCTCATTATATCAACATTTTGTTTCATGTCGTATATCAATTTGTTTATGATTTGTGACTACTTATTATCTAGATCATGTGTAAAATGATATAATTTTAATCACTGTGATCCATATATGGTTTCTTCCAAATATATGTTATTTATACCATTGTTTAGTCACTTCTAGAATGACAAAGTTTATTCTCTTCATAAGTTGAATTTTAGTAACATAAGTTTTTGCATAACAGTTTCCCCTTATTATGCAAGGATTTATAATCATAAGATTGTTATGGATTTTATGTCTTGTTTGTCCCAGAACAACTCAGCAGAGAAAGCAAGATGTTCATCATTTAATGGTGAAGCTTATGACCAACTGATGCTACGTTTCCTTCCTCCGACCAGCTTCACAGTCATCAAACGCAGGACAAATTAGGAGCACTTCCAGGTCAGTTAAATCTTTTCTTTGTTGTTTTCATTAGTAGTTTAATTTAGATATAATTTTAATTAGATTTATATTAGATTGTTTAATTTCAGTAAATACATTAGATCGTTTAATTTCAGTAGATTTATTTCTTTTTCATAAAATATGAAAATCAAAAAACATATCTTGTTGTCTTAGGGAAGAAAACACATGAGTTTTGCAGGCTTTAATTAAACCTGTAGGTTGTTTATAGTGTACATTTGTGAATAAGTAATGTTGCAGCTGGTAATTAGATAGTTGATTTGAGTTATTATATTAGTAATTAGTAGATTGTATATAGTAGTTAGAATAGTTATATTTAGTTTTAGTTCATTTAGTAGTTTGTTTTAAGTAGATTATTGTAATAGTTAGTTTGTTTGTTTTCAGTTAATTTGTTTATTGTTAGTTAGTTTAGTTAGTTTTATTTGTTTTAGTTAGATTAGTTAGTTTAGGTTAGTTTTCTCTTTGGTCTTCTAAAAACCTTAGAGCGGCCAACGGAGCCGTTAAACACGTCAGGTTGGTTCATTCCAAACGGCTTGGGTTATTGGACAAACCCGGACCGGTTCCACTCTCTCAATTGACGAACGGAAAATTTCACCCGTCAACACTATCTCAGCAAGTAATTTCAGAATCCTTCTGCCACCTAAGTTGTTGATGAATTTTGTGCATTACAAACTGATGAGGATCCCAATTCTAAATTAAATCCTTATGCTGATGTTTTTCTAAACAAAATTGCTAATAATAATATTGTTCATTTTCCTAGCAATCACCTCCCAAAGGGACTAGTTCCTTTGGAAATACTATTTGAAAGAAATGATGTGGCAGTAAAGGGTAAAGTCTCAAACGAGGAAGTTGATGTGGATGAGTGAAATATTGGCACAGAGGAGGATCCAAAATTTGTCAAGCTGTCAAGCATCTTGTCAAGGGAGCAAAGGGCCGAGTATGCTGAGCTATTAAGGGAATTTCCTGATGTGTTTTCTTGGACTTAAGAAGATCTCAAAACATATAACACAAGTTTCATTGATCATAAGATCCCATTGAAAGAGGAGGCCAAACCATTTAGACAAAAATTAAGACAAATAAATCCTATGCTACTGCCTATTATGGAAAGGGAGGTGAAGAAGATGTTGGACGCCCAAATAATTGTCCCTTTGAGATATTTGGAATGGGTAGCCAACCTGGTCCCAGTAAGAAAAAATAATGGGGAAATTAGACTGTGTGTCTATTTCAGGAACTGGAACAGAAGCTCTAAAAAGGACAGTTACCCTTTGCCAAAGATGGAACAAATATTGCAGAGGGTGAAAGGTGCATCCAAAATTTCCATGATTGATGGCTTTTCAGGCTACAATCAGATCTATGTCCTGCCTGAAGATAGAGAAAAGACATCTTTCACCACTCCTTGGGGCACATTCATGTACGCTAAAATTCCCTTTGTATTGATGAACATGGGGGCGACCTTTCAGCGAGCCATGGAAATCGCCTTCATTGGAGAAATGGATAAATTTGTGGTCATCTATTTGGATGATGTTACAGTTTTCTCCAGGTATGATAAAGAACACTGTCATCATCTGAGGAGGGTATTCTTGAAATGTAGAAGGTTCGGTCTCTCCCTTAATCCCAAAAAATCATCGTTCGCCATGCGAGAGGGAAAATTGTTGGGGCACATAGTATCAACTAAAGGGGTCGTGATTGATTCAAGCAGGGTGGAAGATATTCAAGCCTTGTCAATCCCGAGATCCAAGAGGGAAGTTCAGTCCTTCTTGGGAAAAATTAATTTTCTTAGAAGGTTTGTTTCAAATTTTGTTGAACTGGTAAGGTATATTACAGCCATGCTCAGGAAGGGGAATGAAGTGAAATGGATTTTTGAGTCTAGAAGTTATTTCAACCAAATCAAGAAATCACTGACTGAGGCACCTGTGCTTATCAGTCCTGATTACTCCAAAGATTTTCTGATTTTTTATTTTTCTTCTTTTGATACAATGGTCGTTGTCTTATTGCAGAAAAACGTTGAAGGGCTAGAGCAACCTATTTCCTTTTTCAGCAAAGCACTAAGAAACACTGAGATAAAATATGACATCATGGAGAAGCAGGCCCATAACTTGGTGAGAGCTCTCAAATCTTTCATATTTTATGTTCTGCATTCAAATATCATTGCATATGTTCCTTCAGCCTTTGTGAAGTACATTTTCATTCAGCCTGACATAGATGGATGAAGGAGCAAGTGGATTTCCAAAATCCTTGAGTTTGATCTGGAAATAAATCCTACCAAACTAGTAAAAGGCCAAGGTTTAGCCAAGCTATTGGCTAAATCCAATCGAAAAGATTTGGAGGTCAACTTCATCAGCACCTGTTCAAAAAGGTAGTAAGTCGAGTTGTCTGAAGCAGGCTCACCAATCAGCCCTCCATTGGCAGAATGCACCTGGTATAAAGAGATTGTATTTTTTCTGCAAGAGTTAAGACCTCCTGGTGGAATGGGGAAAAGAAAGGCTAGAGCCTTAAATCTCAAAGCGATTAGATATTTCCTTATCGACCAGGTATTGTATTGGAAAGACCCTATAGGAGTTCTCTTGAGATGTTTAGACCCACAAGAGGCCCAAAGGATTATATTTAATTTTCATGACAACCTATGTGGGGGACATCACTTCTGGAGAACCACAACATATAAGATTTTCAAGGCTGGATACTTCTGGCCCACTTTATTCATTGATGTGTGTGCAAAGATAAGGGCTTGTGTTAAGTGCCAAAATTTCTCTAGGAAGCAACAACTTAAGTCACTGCCATTGAAGCTTGTGGTATTTGCAGGACCCTTTCAGTAGTGGGGCCTAGACTTCATTAGGGGAAATTCACCTTGCTTCAAGCGGTTAGCATAGGTGGATATTAACTGCAACAGATTATTTCACCAAATGGATAGAATATATTCCCACAAGGAATGCTTCTCACAAAGTAGTTATTTATTTCCTTGAAGATATTATGGCAAGGTTTGGTTGTCCGAACAGAATCATCACTGAAAAAGATGCATCCTTCAAGGCTGAGCCATTGATCAAATTTTGTGAGCAGTTTGGAATTTCATTGATCCACTCCACCCCCTACTATCCCCAAGGCAATGGACTAGTAGAGTCCTCTAACAAAATCCTTATAAAGATTATCAAAAAACTTCTAGAGGACAACAAGAAAGCATGGGATTCAAAGATAAAACTTTCTCTGTGGGCTGACAGGGTGACGACTAAGAGGTCTCTTGGTGTCTCCCCCTTTTATCTTATGTATGGATTTGAGGCTATCTTTCCTTCTCAGCTAGCCTTCTTGGTGGAGAGATTCTTTCAAGACTACCAAGGTGAGCCTGGGGACATGATCAGAAGGATTATGCAGCTGGTAGAAATGCAACATACTAGAGAGAAGGTGCTAGATAGAGAACATGAACATCAATAGAGGATTAAGCAGGAGTTTGACAGGAAAATGAGGAAAGACGATTTCCAACCGGGAGATATAGTAATCAAGCAGGATGCACCTAAGCAAGATAGGGGAAAGCATGGTAAATTTGAATCCCTGTGGATCGGACCCTTAAAAATCTTTGAGAAATTTCCAAATAACACTTACCGGTTTCAGAATTTGGAGGGTGATGAAGTTTTTGGTTGCCCTGTAAATGGGCATTTTATGAAGAATTTCATTACTTGAGCCATGAGTGGCTCCCACGTCTTTGTAAATATTCTTTTTCTTTTGTTTTTGGTTTTATACATGAATCAAACCCAATAGTAAGGCATTGAATATGCAAGTTCTTGGCATGTCACAGGGAGAAATCCATCCCCTGTGGAGCCAAATATTATCACATAGGTTTGCAAAGGGGTGTTTTTCCCTAAGGAATGGACACCATGGCGAAAAAAATGACAAGAAGCGGGCTAAAACCCACTTATCCTAAGTTTTGGTACATGGGCGTGTTATATTAAGGGGAACATAGATATGATCGACTGACATCTGCATGCTAATATCTACGACGCATGATCCATATCGGACCCCCCAACCTTCTACCTTTAACGGGGAAGGGGGGGCTCCAAGTTGGTGGTTTTTGAGCGCGATCCCACCACCATCGTGGTCCTTCCTCATTAACTGAGACCCCCTAACTCAAAACCTCTTACCACCTTCCCCCCCCTCTGAGTAGACCACTCACCACCTTCTCTTACCGCTCTCGCCTCTCATCGACACCCGTCCCCCACTCCATCTCTTTCATTTTTCCATCACATCTCTCGATCCCCTATAGTTTTTTCTCCCTCACACCTGTCCTCCACTATCCATCCCACCTGTCACATCTCCCCTTCTCATCTCCCGCCACCTATACCACTTCGCTCCACACCATTTCCACCTGTGTTGTGTCCCCACTCCCTTTACTATCGCCTCCCTTTATTATCTTCTCGCGCCACATCCCCTCCATCCCATTACACCTCATCTCCCTCTTTTGTGGCCCCCATGCTATCCTCAGTATCCTCTTCCCAGCCACGAATGTCCACCTGGTGATCTCTTGTCTTCTTTTTCCATGCAGAGCACGCCAGGCCTCCTCTGAAAGCATCCGAATCAGATCCAGATGGCAGAATGTAGAGGCCACCAAATTCTGCAGGTGCAAAGTTGACTTGGGACTTCCCGATCCCAATAAAGGAAGTTATTGAAGAAGGTGGTGGCGATTGAACATCATTTCCACCATAAATAGAAATCCCGAGGAAGTATTGTTAGGAAGACGGCTCCTCTGCAAGTTCGTTTTGATGCATGATTGCATCTAACTGAAGCTCATGTCTGATAGGATACTGCATGCACCGCTTGCCAGAAAGCATGCAGATGTAATGCCTTCAACGCAAAGGCTATAGAAGGATTTTGTTGCTTTGGCTCTGAGTATATAGGCGTCTTTCTCATATTTTGTTAGGGTCAATGGTAGAGCTACGCTCCTTTGTAAATTTTTAGTAAAGCCTCTGGTTCTCTGGTCATGTATGAAATTTTGAGACTTCTCGTTTAATAATAGTTAGCCTTCTTTCTTATCTCTTTTTCCTCCGATATTGAATCCTCGAGCATGGAGGATCCAGTCGAGTTGTTGAGATTGTTTTGTAATGTATATTTGATTGCAGTGTTGTTGTGATGTTTTCAGTTTCTTAAAGTTATGAGACAAGAGGAACTTGTCTTCTGATTTTTTCTCTCTCCTTAGGTTGTTAGAAGATGAGATGTCCACTGCAGACCCCCACATCTTTCTCAACGTTTTTTTTCTTACCACTCACCACTATATCCAACTTACTAACTAAAGTTAGATTGAGACCTCACTTGATTATGTGTGCCAACCCAGTTTTCTAAGTTAAAGCGACATTATCCTGAGTCTTTTTCCATTTGACCCCCCCATAAATCTATTCATTATGACATATAAAATGATGGGTAATGGGCTTACCTCTGCTGTAATCCAGAGGTGACTTCTAGTGCTAACACATGGATTATTCTGAGAATGGAGTACCAATGTTTAATGGTCAGAATGGTTTAAAGTATGAGATGTGGAGCATAAGGACGAAAGTATTTTTACAATAACATGGACATTATATTTGGCTATCAGTTGTTACAGGATATGATAGCTCAAAAAGGGAAAAGACTACATCCAAGAAGGAATTGAAGGAGAATAACAAAATAGCAATGGATTTCATCTGGGAAGGATTACTTAATCCGGTAAGAGAAAAGGTTTATCAACCAAAGAACTTTGGGATAAGTTACATAATGTATATTCTTCACCCATCACGGAATCAAAAAATTCCAAAGAAGATGCAGGTACAAAACAAGAAGAAATATTCTCATCATGTGAGACATATTCAGAAGAGGAAGAGCATGAAGAAGCATAAGTTGATTACAAAGAACAATTGATCAATGCAATTAAATATCTAAATAAAGAAAGAGAAGAAAACAAGTCATCCAAGAAAGAATTGATGAAGCAAAAGGAAAGTGTTCAAGGTTCCAAAAACTCTCAGCAGGTCATCAAGAATTTAAGAACTTGGCTAAAAGAGGCAAGAACAATTGAAGAAACTATAGAATATCAAAATCAATGTTTAGAAGCCAACATAGAAACACAAAAGGAAGAATAAGAAAAGAGAGAAAATATACTGACGGATCATCTCAAGGAAATAACCGTTGACTTAAACCAACTTGAGGAAGAGTTTGGTGAAGAAGAGAGAAGACTCGAAGAAGAAATAATTACATTGAAAATCCAACTTGAAGAAGAAAAGAGAAAATAATAGGTCATGAAGTCTCAGATAATGAAGAAAGAATAAGAGGTTGAGAATCTTGAAGAAGAACTTGTCACACTAAGAGTCAAAGTTTTCAAGCTCAACAAGAATGTTGAAGAGACATAAATGTTTACATCAGTAGAAAAGAATGAAGAGAAGCACTCTAGGTTGTTAGAAAAGAAGAATGAAGAAAATATAAAGAGTTATGAAGAAGTACTCAAAGGAAGGAATCATGGTCAACAAGAATATAAGAAAACTATTGAAGATACATCTTCAAGAAGACCATTTGTGTTCAATCCACAAAGAAGATTCAATCATGATCATGATCAATCAAGGCAAAAATTCAGGAGGACTACACCACAAAAAAAAACATTCACTCCCAGGTATGAAAATTTCTTGTATGGTGATTTTTTTTATTGTACTAATTTTCGACATAAGGTTGCAGATTGCAAGGATTATAAAAGAAATGTTCAAGCAAGAAATGCCTATGTGGCCCCACGTAACATTGAATATTACAAATGGCATAACTATGGACACATAGCTCATGATTGTAGAAGCATGATCAATAATTCCATGAAAGATAACATTGATAGTAGATATAAGAAAGTATGGATAATAAAACATGAAGAACAGGTGAACAAAGACCAAGTTCGAGAGATCACACGATTGGCAATAAAACGAGATGAATAAAAATCTACAGAGAAAAAGAAATATGTTAGATACAGAAACGTTTGGAAAATAAATGAAAGAAAAGAAGGACATGTAAATAAAGAACAGGTTCAAGAGATTGTACTTTCAGGCATTGTAGTGAAATATGAATCCACATACAGAAAGAAAGAACTCAGATCTCATAGAGATAATGAATCATCCAATGAAGATGATGATGAATACACATCAGAGAAGGAATATTTTTGAGCCTTCCGGGTTAGAGACTCCTAGGTAATATGAATATTAGAGAGGGGGAGTCTATGCGATAGCTATGACAGACCAAAGAACCATCCTTCAAGCAACTTGTAGAGTTTGAGAAGACAAATTCAGAGCAGTCAGTTAGCAGAAGTACAATTTGATAGATTAATTAAGACTTCATGATAGTATAGTGATAAATGGGTCATCATTATGGACAGTTGCAGAAGTAGAGTCTTTGAAAGTATGGACATAGATAGATTTGTAAGAACACTTAGCAAGTTTGGACAGATATATGACAGTGGATGAGAGCATGGATTCATATATTGGTTCACACAGTGGTTCAGAGACAAAGGAACATTATCATAATGGATGATAATGACACAGGAAATGTCTCGAACGATGCTAATGGATTCCAAATTGATAGATATATTTTGGACACATGCAATGAATACAATAGTTCACATTCAAAATAGAGTAATGCTCAGAAACAATAATGAAAAAATTCCCTACAAACTATGGAAAGGAAGCACATAAAACAACCTCTACATCAAGGTAACTCAAGATAGTATTTTAATAATTGAAATTTATGTTGATGATATTGTTTTAGAAGTACTAATGACAGGTTAAGCCAGAAATTTGCAAAGGACATGCAAAATGAATTTGAAATGTCATTACTTGGAGAACTATCCTTTTTTCTAGGTCTTCAGATACATCAAAGAAACTAAGGAATTTTTATTTCTCAAACTAAGTATATCATAGAAATGATAAAGAGGTTAGGAATGGAAGATTTCAAACGCGTTATCACTCACATGAAAACCAGTTGCAAGTTCAACAAAGATGATGATTCAAAGTCTACAGTTCAGAGGCAATACAATTCAATGATTGGTAGCCTACTATATGTGACATCATCCATATCAGATGTAATGCAGGAAGTTGGATAGGTGGCATGATTTCAAGAAGCACCAAAGGAATCACATGTATTGGCAGTGGAGAGGATTTTTAGATATCTCAAAGGAACAAAAGAGTTTGGATTATGGTATCCAAAAGGAAATGATCTATCAATTATTGCCTACATAGATGCAGATTGAGAAGGTTGCATTGATTACCGACGAAGCACCAATGTAGGAGTGTTCTACTTGGGTGAGTGTTTATTATCATGGATAAGAAATAAACTATCATAAATATATTTATCTACAACCAAGGTAGAGTATATTGTAGCAACAACATGTTGTACACATGTTCTATGGATGAAACAAAATCTAACAGATCTATAGGTTGAGTATGATGAGCCCATTTCAATCTATTGTGATAATACAAGCATCATCAGTATCTCAAAGAACCCGATGATGCACTCCAAGATGAAGCACATTCCAATATAGTATCACTTTCTATGGGAATAGGTTGCAGAGAAGAACATTAGAGTTGAATATGTGGGAACAAAAGAACAAGTGGAAAATATTTTTACAAAACCGCTTCCACGGGAAGCCTTTGTGTATCTTCTCCAGAGACTCGGAGTAATTTCTACTCCAAAATGAATGATTTTGAATGCTTATCTTATATGTCTTAAATTTACATGAGGAAGAACCATAAAGAGGACAATTCAGGTCAGGAGATAAGTTTCAGGAAGATTTCATTCAGGGGGACTATCCCCAAGGACATTTCAGCTAGGGGGAGTAGACCTGGATGGAAATATACCTTTTCCATTGATGACAAAGGAGGAGAGATTTATCATATGTAGGATATAAATGCTTGGAGTGTTAAGAACCAAATATCAATATAGCATAAAAAAA
>SNQJ01S0007535.1:133600-146393 GCA_010110895.2 Picea sitchensis | reverse complement strand
CTTGGTCAGTCTATCAACAATCACCATGATGAAACTCTTTCCTTCAAACTTTGGTAACCCTGTGATGAAATCCATGGAAACCTCCTCCCAACGCTGACTTGGGATGGATAATGGTTGTCAAAGACCTAGGGTCTTAATTGTTTCCACCTTATTTTGTTGGAAAACCAAACATTCTGCCACAAAACTTTGAACATCAATTTTAAGGCCATCCCCAAAAAAATACTTCATGACTCTATGGTAGGTTTTCAAAAATCTTGAGTGCCCTCCTTATGGAAAGGTGTGCAATTCCAATAGTACCTTTTATTTGAGTTGGGATTTCTTACATAAATTTAAGCAATCTTTGTACCATAGTGAATCATTTTTACATGTAAATGTATTTGATGCACTGGAATCCTACTGCAACCTTTGAATGAGAGTCCACACTTTTTCTCCATTCTTCCATTCATCCCTTGCTTCTATTATCCAATCGGGTTGGATGATCGAGATAGCATAGAGAAGGGCCTCAACATCTTCATCCTTTCTTGAGAGTGCATCTGCCACAACATTTTTCTTCCCCTATTTATAGATGATTTCAAAATCATAACCCAATATCTTGGTTACCCATTTTTTTTGTTCTTCTGAAGATAGTCTTTGTTCCAAGAAGTATTTAAGACTATCATGATCTGTTTTGACCTTGAAGTGCCTACCTATTAGTTAAGGACTCCATTTCTTCAATGCATGTAGTATTTCCATCATTTCCTTCTCATAAATGGGTTTGTGTAAGTCCTTTCCTTTGAGTGGTCGACTTTCAAAATCCAGGGGCCTTCCTTCTTGCATTAGGAAAACACCAATTCCATTTCCCGAGGCATAACATTCCACAATAAATGTTTTTTTGAAGTCTGGAGTGGTCAATACAGGAGCTAAAATTTTAACCCAATGTACCTTGATCTATCTACTAAATATCCTCAAAGTCGTTCCTTATGAAACATTGTAGAAAAAAAGTTATAGCGAAAATGCCAAGGTGTCTCAGATGTAGCAACGAAACCCCAAGACCTTGAGCTCTGATACCATATGTTAAGAACCAAATATCAATATAGCATAGAAAAACCTCAGAATAAGTACTCAACACCTTGAAAAAGATATAATTTCAGATAATAAGCCTCTTCGAGGGGGAAACCTCCTTTTACCCCACATAAATGTTCAAGTACAAGATGATTCCAAATGAAAATGTCTCCTTGGTATATATAGGCGACTAGGAGGTATAATTACAACTAATGGAATAAATCTGACATAAATAAAATAACATTACTAATGTAATATGCCCCAATTAAGGGGTAATGAGTCAATATTAGGGCTTAACATGGAGAGAGAGCACATAGGCATGTAGACAGGGGGAGCATCCCAAGGAGAGTTCAGTCAGGGGGAGCATCCCCAAAGGGAGATACCATTTTCCATTGATTTCAAAGGCGGAGAGATAAAAACATTGATGAAGAGTATAAGCATGAATGTTATCATGACTAAGTTTTTCCATCAATGTTGGTGTTTCCATCAATGTTGGTGTTTCCATCAATTCCAAAGGGGGAGATTGTCATACAATTGGCTTAGGTTGATGGATAGTTGGTATGGATATTTGGTTTTCATTGATTTCAACCATTGGAGAGTGATATTGTATATTTATTTCAACCCTTAGTGATTGATGTCAACCCTTGGAGAAAGTCTGGTAGCGAATTTTGCTAGCACAAAGGTTTGGGTAATGGACCCAAGTTTGTTTGATGTATAATGGTATGATTTTTAATATATTCGAAGGTGAGACTATTATATATGGTTATTACATGTCATTCCATTTCTAGTAGTATGTGTAACATCACAAAACTCCTCACGGTTAGACAATTATGGCCATGTGAAGTTAGAGAACCCAGGTTTGGGTAATGGACCCATGTTTGTTTGATTTATAACAATATGAATTTTGATATATTTGTAGGTAATACTATTATATATGGATAGTACATTTCATTCCATTTCTAGTGGTATGTGGAACATCACATAACTCCTCACAGTTAGAGAGTTATGGCTATGTGAAGTTGGAGAACCCTCATGAGTCATCTAGAATCCCCAAAAGATCAAAGTAGTTAGAGTGGTTTAAGAGATTTTTAGAAAGTAAATAATAAATTGAAGTGATGAGTGTACTATAATTCAAAGTGAATACAAAATAAATTATTTAAATAATAAAGTTAATGGATAAATTACTAAGTTGACAAGTGGTTATAAGTGGGTTAGCCCTAAAATAAGGAAAGTGGTTTAAGATGGTTAGAAGATAACCCCTTGAGGTAAAGTGAAGTGATGAGTGTACTATAAGTCAAAGTGGATACAAAATAAAATATTTAAATAATAAATTTAATGGATAAGTTACTAATTGTACAAGTGGTTAGAATTTGGTTAACCCTAAAATAAGAAAAGTGGGTTAAGGTGGTTAAAAGGTAACCCCTTGAGGAAGCTACATGAAAGTATAAATAATAGGAAATTCTCTCTCATTTTAAACACAATTGAGCATATTGAATATCTACAAGTGAATGAGGTAACCAAAGGATATCTAAGCCGAATTTAAGAGAGAATGTGAAGTAAAGAAGGCCGAAATTCAAGGGAGGATAAATTCTTTTGATGATGCTTTCTAAGGTATGTTATTTACAGGTCATCTCATCATTTCCGCAATACATTTTTTTCTAGAATGATTCAGACCTTTAAATTGATATTCCATTGAGAAAACATATCCAAGTAGTTTTGGTATGAATTTAATCTTGTGGGTTGTTGTATTTTTGGAGTTACACTCTGTGGAAAATAGGGTTTGTGGTTAGTCCTGAAACTAGTCTAAAATAGGTATTTCGGGTAAACAATTCATAACTTCTTCATAACATATCCAACATAAGTAAGATAAAATGTGTTCATTAGAGTACAGTCTATAGTATTTTGTGTAAAATATTTAGATACATACAACAAATATTCTTTGTGGGGCACTCTCTACACATTCGCTCTCTAGAATAAGCCAAAATTCAACAAGGTATGCCATTTTTTCTATAACTCCTTTTATGAGATGTTCCAAGTAGTGATACCTGGAGGAATTGCATAAAACACATTGAATAACATTGTGTATTATTTTAAGATCTTTATTCATTACAGGTACATAGTTATGATTATTTCAAGTTAGGGTTGTTGACTAATTCAAAACTAGTCATGTGAGACTAAAGTAAAGTTTGATGAAAATGATATACTCTTGTTGTTAAAGTTAAGGAATGTTTGCAAGTATGTGATCATATACACCAGGTGTATTACAGAGTTACAAATCAGATTTGGATGATTAAATTGATGAGGGATTTTGGTTGAGGTACATTTTGGGTACATGGTTGAGACAAGTAGTTGATGAGTTGGCACATACATGAGGTGTATAGTTGATGATGTTGGTACATATTGATGAGTTAGAGTTGATGAGTAGTTGATACATGATTGGTAAATACTTGGTACATGGTTGGAGGCACTTGTTAGTAGTTTTTTTGATACATGGTTTATGGATGATGTAGCATACTTGTATTGATATATTATTAAAATCACATATTGATCTTGGTGATGATTATGAGTTGTTGTGTTATGCTTGGTTGATGCACATCTTTGAGAGTTGTCTTGGTGATTTATATTGGTGAGTAGATTTGATTTGGTTGATAATATTGATGAGACAGGTTGTTGTGATAGGTTGTTTGGACAGGTTGTTGTGACATGTTATTTGTACAGGTTTTGTGCATGGTTGATGCACTTGTTTATGGTATAGGTTGGTGTAGGGTTGTTGCACTTTCTTATGGTACAGGTTGGTGCATGGTTGATGAACTTGTTTATGGTACATGTTGAGGTATAGTTTGATGCATGGTTGATGGACTTGTTTATGGTACATGTTGATTATAGGTTGAGGTACAAGTTGATGCATGGTTCAGGTTATTAGTACAGGTTGTTTGGTGGAGGTTGATTGGTACAAGTTTATAGTAGTATATCTCACAGTGATAGTGTGACAGTGGTTCCATCATTATACTTATATGCCAGGGTGGTTGGACGGGGCAAGGACAGGTGGTTGTATCCACCTTCCAGTTGTAGCCAAATAATTGGGGAGTTGTAGCTTCCCTTAGGTTGTATCCTGAGAAACTAGGGGGTTGGAGCCTCCTTCCAGTTGCAGTTGGAAAACAAAGGAAGTTGGTGCTTCCAATGAATTTAATTCTTGAAGACATATAAGAAAAATCTTTATGTGGGTTTCTCCCACTTTGGGTTCCACGTAAAACATTGGTGTACTTTGTATGTGTATGATTTCTTATTTGTTAATTTATTATTTACTCTGCAACTATTGGATGATAATTCTACATTGATATAACACTTTCATTTTATGGTGAAAAAGGATTAAATTACTCTATTACTGATTCAACACCCCACTTAGTAATCCAACAAAGGGTCTAGTCTCCTACTCTGTCTTCTGGATTCTGCAAGTAAATTCTCATTTCTTCAATAACTCAGGGAAGTTTAACATTGAAAATCATCTGGTAGGCCCTTAACATGACTTTATTGATACAAATTATTGAATTCATCTTGTTTCTTTCAATAGAGATTGATTCTTCTTCAGGGATCTCTGCATTGTTGTCGGTGAGAAAAATATTCATCAGATATGTACAGTATCTCAAGTGTCTAGGAGAGTGGAAGTTCACTAGCTATTTGTGGATGTTATCAGCTAGGAACTCATCAAAATTAATGCAGAAAACTTGATCGGACTCTGACTGGAAGAATTTGAGTAGGAAACCTAAGATGACCTCAACTACGAATATATCACTATTAAGAACTAAAACATGACTTAACAAAGAGAAGACACATTGAACCTATCTTCCCATGATATCAATGCTTAAGGGAAAATAAATACTTTGTGGGAACTGATCAAGCTTGATAATTATTCTAAAAAAAATAAAAAAATCTCTGGTTGACACTCCCTATAGACTCTAATCATTTCTTGCCCATCAAAAGGTTCATAATTCACAGAGAAAGACTTAGGAATTTCTAATGACTCCCTAACTGACACAACATAAATTTTACACAAGACTTTAGACCCATTTTTATCAATTACAACTCTTTTTGACTCTAAGTATTTCTCTGCACGCCATCTTATAAATTCGGGAAACTGAAAACAAAATTTGGTTGCATACAAAATGAGAGAAGCTTGGAAAGAATACAAAAATGGAAAACCTTTCCCTCTAACGTCATATAAGTTACTTCTTAATTGAGAAATAGGGGAAAAAGTGAATTCATGGTCACAAACATCATTATCTCTATTGATTGGGGCTTCTTCATTATTTTATGGGCTTTGTTTAGATTCTTCGAGCACAATGGGATCCATGGAAATAAGAAAACATTCCTGGTAATGGTGATTATAATGGTACTAAGAATTCTAAATTCAGTTGAAGGTGACAGTTGCAAAAACTCCAATATTAGTTCTTACTTTGACAAAGATAAAAAAAAAAAAAAAATCACATCAACTTTATAATATTCAACTTTTCGGAGCGACGGGTTAGCGGTTTCAATGTAAACCACTTTCTGCTCCGCAATTGTCCCCACGCTGACACGTATTTACCTTCAAAACATGTAGTTTCTATTTCGTAACCACTTTATGGAATTAACCTCTGTGTAATTTCCAAGCCTGCAATGCACACCAGTCATTGATCTGTCCCGATCGCAATCGTAACCATTGATATTTGATTTCTTTCCATAACCACTATTTTATAACTCCTTCTGGCCAATTTAAACTATTCTTCCATATTTAACAACCCTCCATATGTGTTCCAAATCATTTCGTGTCTCTGCTAAAATTTAAAGCCGATTTTTCTGAACTTATTAGGAATATATATTTCTCATGGTTTACATATTCAACAATAATTGTCTCACAAATAATGGAGAGAATAAACTTTATCCTCCCAAATCATTGAGCTAAACCTAATTGAATGTGTGTATGCATGTGTCTGGATTTAAGCCTAGGTGGGGAGGATCAAATTTTTCCTCCCAAACCATTGAGCTAGACCCAATTGAATGTGTGTGAAAACACACATGATTTAATTTTCCTCCAAATACAAAGTAGATTTAAGTTCTTTGGAGATCCTCAATCACTTATTATTTAACAATAAATAAATAAAAGTTACTACAATTATGACCACCATATGACCATCATAGAATTGTTAGGATATTGAAAATTCTAGGTGTGCTCATATTTTTTCTTTTGTCCCATAACTTGGTTGTTTCTTTTAGAACTTGAGTTTTATCTCTCTTGACATTGGGGCGTGTCATGAGTATTACACCTCTTCCATACCACTTCTTGCCCCCATTTTAGATTTTCCCCATGCTCTCTAGTATAATTACTCCCCTTTTATCACCCTTTGTATATGTTACAATAATATATTTAATAAAAATGATAGTAAGAGATATTTCATTTAGAGGATAGGTTGGTTTTCAATTTGAAGTTTTGATTCCTTGTTTATCTGGCCAAGTCTTTGAACTTTTGCTAGCTAGCAATTGTTGTTCACAATAAATTTCTCAAATTTAATAATCAATATGGATCTCATCTTGTGTTAGAAATGATTTTCCAGTTAATTAATATTTATACCATTGGGATTCAAGTATTTCCAAATATATTTTTGTGTTCATGCCAATTTTAAAGAAAACAATTGGGGTCACATCCAAATCCATGAGATTTTGTAGATACCCAAGTGAATATGGAATGGAACCTTCTAAGGAATTGTTAGATATATTCAATGATTTGAGTGCAATGCAGCTTCCAAGTGTTGGTGGAATGACACTGATTAATAGATTGGTAGAAATTTCTATAGCTAAAGAATTTTCATGTTTCTCTTTCTCTAGAGGTAAGGGTGGAATCATTTCCTTTGGTACTAAAGAAATAATCTACAACAAAATAATAAATATTAAAATAATATCACAGGATAGTAATAAATACCATAGGAGGGTATAGAGGTCATTGGTGTAACACACCCAACCCCCTATCCACTTTTAGGCTAGTGGGATGTTTGATTTTCATCTTCTTGGAACTTGGGATGAGTATTTAGGTTCATTGGTGCCTATGATTTGTAATTTCTACTCGGAAGTGGTATGCATATCTCATTCATTTAAAATACTCTATTGCATAACTATGGTTATGCTTATACTATGATATCCATGGGATTACTTATACACAACCACAAAAAACCCAAGTTAATTATTAGATTAGTTGTGTGAATCATATGATATGATGAACTAAAGGGAATCGTATATGCTTTGTAAGATTCTTTAACTAGTATGCTTTGTAAGATTCCCTTACAAATCATATACATAACTAGTATAAGGGAATCGTATATGCTTTTATTTTAGTATTCTTTTGTGTTTTCCAGTTATTAAGTAATTCATCCATGTCCATGTCTTCATTTACCGGGTGATCTTAAGCAGTTGATGTTTCTTCAACCCTTTCACGTCGAGCATGCCTGGTCTCCTACCCATGGTGTGGAGGCTTCTGTGAGGGGCCATCACCTACAAAAACAAAAAATATTAAAATTATATGGCCAATTTTTAAATATCATTGAAGTAGTTCATTAATATTAAAAAAAACCTATTCAATGTAATTATTTACCGGCGGTCCACTAGTCGACACCATTGGAATGGATGCCCTGATCTCCTGTTCATATTCAGATCAAGGAGGCTACTGTGAGGGGCCATCACCTAAAAAAACAAAAAATATTGAATTTATATGGCCAATTTTTAAATATCATTGAAGTAGTTCATTAATATTAAAAAAAAACCTTTGCAATGCAATTATTTACCTACTAGTCCACTGGTCGGCACCGTTGGAATGGATTCTCTATTCTCCCGATCATCTTTAGGTTGAGGAGTCTCAAGTATGACATTCTCTTCCATTGAAATGACAAAATTTATAAGGACAAAACCATAAATGTATAAGTAATAAAAATTAGAAGTATGAAATTATCAAGTATATGATAAATATACAACCATTTTACCATCCTGAGCCTTAGTCATAGGAACATCTTGGGGTTTCACCCCAGTAGGATGGGGTTGTAGGGGAGCACCATGAACTTCTGGCCATGCTTCACTATCAACACTTTGTTGTCCAGTGCTAATGGTTTCATTGATATTGTTTCTCCCCTGATTAAAACAAAGTAAGACATTAAATTTATGGATGGTATCAAACATTTACATATTTTATAAGTAATGAAAGGTTAATATAGACCGATTTGTATTTACCTTATCCTGCAAACTATATCTTGGGGTATGCCACATGATTTTCCTATGATCAACCACGACTTTATAGTTGTACTTGTAACCAAGTTGGAGGTCTTCCTCCATGGTTTTAGTTCTAAAGTCGTCGCCCTACATTGAATAAGAGAATGTTTTTTTAATGTTTTTGGCTGCAATAAACTGAAAGTTGTAAGGTGATACAAATAGTATTCTTAGGATGTTTGGGTACTTACGATTCGTGACTCTAACCTTGAATAGCCTCCCTGGCCTAGCTTGTGTTGGCCATGTTTGTAAATCCTTGCTTTGGTTTCATTCAAAGTGTCAGGAAACCTATCATCAAAATTTTCAAGTATGTTACATACCACACTTTTATTTAGATCTAAATAAAATTAAAGGTATTGAAATCAAAATATTATAATTGACCTTGAGGTACCAGTTATTTTTTCTCCTAATTTTTTCAATATATTTTATTTTGCATCATAAATGATCTCCTTCCACTCCCTCTCTAGAATCGAGGGAGGATGCTCATACCCAGGGTTTCCTGTCAAGCTTCATTTATAAACATTTCGCGTATATTTTAAATATTCGCCTATTGTAGAGGTGACTTCTTTTTTATTTAATGTGTCTACTCCAAAGAGGCCTTCGAGATAATCCATAAGTTATTTTGTGAGGTTGGAATTCAGTAAATTCCACCTCATGGGTAAGGTTTCCCAAAAATAAACAAGGCCTTTCTCTCCAGGTGCCTATAAAAATGGTCGTTTCCTACACACAAAAATATATGATCATTAATTTAAAAATAATAATCTACATTATTTGTGTATGAGATGGACAACATGAAACAATTAAAATATGAAAACTACCTGGGAGTCTTATTTTTTTTAATGGAAGTCCGTTATCATCGACCAAAAATGTGCACGGAAGGATCGTCGTGTTGGTCACATTTCTAGCTCAAATAAATGCAACCATGTCAACCACATCATCAGCCTCATCTCTGTCACCACCTCTAAATCCTGACCATTGTGGGGATGCCTGGCGGTGCGTGTCATGGCTCCTATTTAAATTAGGTGTTGAATATGGATAAGTAAACAATACTCTAGAAGTTGTATGAAAACCCACATCAGGACTCTGTGGTGTCTCTTCAACACCACTACTACCAACACCAGGCTAAATAGGCTCCAA
Organism: Picea sitchensis; assembly: GCA_010110895.2. Taxonomy (NCBI): domain Eukaryota; kingdom Viridiplantae; phylum Streptophyta; class Pinopsida; order Pinales; family Pinaceae; genus Picea; species Picea sitchensis. The sequence goes on along the minus strand of SNQJ01S0007535.1, from coordinate 136,928 downwards.
AAATATCTTTATAAAAAAGAAAATGTTTTTTTCGTGAGATCATGTAAAAGTTAAAAAAACAGAGTTTCATAATTGAACATATGAGTACATTAAAAAAAACACTTTCAATTATGATTATTACCTTATATCTGTTAAGTTGTGACATAAGGAGATTGATCCTTTCTAGGATGTCAAGAGTTTGATCTCGACGGTCTAACAAGCTATCAAGTTCATTTTTCGCTTTAATGATATTTCTTTTTATTAATACTGTCATATTAGGGGATGAATACAACCCCTCCTCATCGGCAGAATCATGATCAACATGGCCTGCTAGCTACATTTAATTTCAACATTAAAATCAATGTTATTTAAGTTACATAAACAAATGAAATAACTGATCTCGAAACAAATAAAATTATATAAATAAATAATAAAATTCACGTAAAATGAAAGTCGAATGTTATAATCAATTACATGTCCCGCGGCTACCCTTTTTCATGATCATCATACCACATTATAATATAATATAATTATAACCCCCAAATAGTGAGTAGGCCATCCACAACCTAGTTCCGATTTTTGAACCATTTTTTTATATTCAAAGTTCTAAATCCTTAAAAGTCAATTCATCAATGTCTAGAGGGAGTGCCCAACTTTATGAAGTCAAAATGGGTACCAAGTGGCATATTTGACTCTTTCCAACCATGAAATAAGGATAAAATAAAAAGTATATGAGGAACACCCCATGTAAAAGGGTTTATAATAATTGTTGAGCACACATGCTTGAGGAATGCCCTAGCTAAGGAGAGGACACATGACAACTAAACCATAAGAACATGGTTTAAAGTTCATCTTGGAAGGAATGCTCCACCTTATAAGGAAATATAAAATGATTTTATGGCATGATCAAGGATTATGTATGAAAACAAAGAGGATTTCTCCACTATCTCAAGCAAGGATGATTTTAAGGATGGAAATTTATTTTAAAATGTAGAAACCTTGGTGAATCTTACTAATCCTTCATATGCCAACTATAAATGCTTGGCGATATTTGTAAGGTAGATAGAGAGGTAGTGGGGGAGGGGGGTAGAGGTCCCATAGTGATAATAGTGGAGGCCATTCAATGTAAGGTGGAATAGGTCCACTATATTATTAAATAAGGCCCACTATGGTAGTTAGATATAATAAATGGGTAATTAGATATAATAAATGTAAGAGGACTTCTTAGAAGGTTCTACTTCTAGAAGATTCCTCCTCTATCTTGGAAGGAACTCTCCACCTTATAAGGAAATATAAAATGATTTTGTGGCATGATCAATGATTATGTATGAAAACAAAGAGGATTTCTCCACTATCTCAAGCAAGGATGATTTTAAGGATGGAAATTTATTTTAAACAGTAGAAACCTTGGTGAATCTATACTTAATCCCTTCATATGCCAACTATAAAATGCTTAGCGAGATTTGTAAGGTAGATAGAGAGGTAGTGGGGGAGGGGGTAGAGGTCCCATAGTGATAATAGTGGAGGCCATTCAATGTAAGGTGGAATAGGTCCACTATATTATTAAATAAGGCCCACCATGGTAGTTGGGATATAATAAAATGGGTAATTAGATATAATAAAATGTAAGAGGAATCCTTAGAAGGTTCTACTTCTAGAAGATTCCTCCCTCTGAATGTTCTTAGGTGATGGTAGTACCATATAAAGGGGTTCAAGGATGTAATGGGATATGAAGAGAGTATTGTATTTGGAGTGGTAGCTCAAATAGGAGGATTCCCCCCAAGAGGCAAGTGAACAAGAGAGGATCCTCCATAATAGGATCCATTGTATGGTGTTGCCCCACCTCAAGAGTTTCATAATAAAGTTGTGGTTTTATATATTGTTATATGAATATTTGTGGTATTTATTTATGCAATTATTGGTTCTTAACAATTGGTATCAGAGCACTTTCCTCATGCATTGTGAGAAAATATTTTTCATTTTTTTGCGTCATTTTTTTTCAGAAGAAAAAAAGAGGGTCGCGACATTAAATTTCTTTATACATTTATGTGAATAATTTGTAGAAACAAGTTGTATATATGAGTCATATTTCTCATAAAAATACCCAAGTTAAAAAAAAATGTCTGAAACGGAGTCTGAAAAGTCGAGATATTGATGTTTTAAAATCTGCAAATTTTCAGGGCTTTTTCCACAGACGGTGGCGCGATTTTTTTTTTTTTTTCTGTAGTAGATGGAGACCGAATTTGCCAAAACAAATTACAGATCTGATTTCCTCTCACAATTTCGCCCAATTTCAAAAAACAAATCAGCCGAAATGAAGTCCGAGAAGTGAAGTTATGAGCATTTTAAATTCAACAGTTTTTTAGGGTTTTTCCGGAAAAAACCACGATTTTCTATCATAAGTTATTGTTCTATTTTTGGGTTTTTCCATGGCGGTTGCAGGACCGAAGAGTTCATAGGGTGTTTAAATGGCTATTTCCTCTCAAACCCTCAAAGAAATTCTTGAAGCATTCAAATCCCAATTGTATGACACATTGGATGCTAGATTGCATGACCTTGCAAATGGCCTCAATGATAGTTTTCGTAGTATTCAAGATTCATTGGATAGAATGCAAGAGATATTTCTTATGGCAGACATCAGGGATGAATATAATCAATAAATATATGCTTGGTATGATTTTGAGGCTGATTGTGATGATTGGTATATGGATAGTTCTCATTTCTGGGATGAAAACCACTTTCATATTTTATTTGATGATTGTACTTTTCCTTCTGTAGAGAACATCAATGTCCCGCATCAGGAGCTAGTTACCAACATCCATCCTGCATATTTTACAATGGTATTGTTCCTTCCAGATTCATCTTTGATCATCTCCCACTATGTGGATGGATATTCTTATTTCAATCCACATGATACATGTCAGTATTGGGAGCATCATTTTCAGTTGGTTATTGGGTGCCGATATCTTCCATCTGGGGTTCACATGAGCAATTGGACATGGGACCCTGGTTTACAATGGCGGTTGGACTACTTCAGCATGGTGTCTACCATTTCTAAATGGGACCCTGGTTCTCTATTCTACTTCAGCACTATGGTCCACACTTATCCATGGGACCCTGGTATATGGTTGTACAACAAGCGTTAAGGACAACGCTTTCATAAGAGGGATGGAATGTAAGGTAGCTAGAGAGGTAGTGGGGGGGCCCAGAGGGCCCATAGTGATAATAGTGGAGGCCATTCAATATAAGGTGGACTAGGTCCACTATATTATTAAATAAGGCCCACTATGGTAGTTAGACATAATAAATGTAAGAGGACTTCTTAGAAGGTTCTACTTCTAGAAGATTC